>JAGHMJ010000029.1:637238-669738 GCA_018749465.1 Paracanthobrama guichenoti
TTTTTTGATAGCAAAAGCCTGAACGATTTAGGAAAAGCTTCACAGTGATAAAATGATAAAGATTTTAAAATTCAAAATAAATAATAGCATTATAATAGTAAAATAGACTTTGTATGTCAAATTCATGTTTAATTCAATGTGTTACTTGCCTGCCGTCTCTTTGTAATTATTTGTGAAATTTACTGAAATAGTTTTTTTTAAACAATTCAATATGACTATAAAATATTAATAATTATTATGCTTTTATTTTGATTATTATTAAAGGTGCACTATGTAACTTTTCCGTCGTTTATTCAAAACAAAGGCGTAGTTTGGATGACGCCGAGCTTGAACGCAGAATCTTGGGATATGTGGTCTTCCCCTCACAGGCGGTGGGAAAGACTCGGGATAGGACTCGGGCAGAGATCATGTTCATGGATGTGATTATTAACGTTACTGTAGTGTGAAGCGGAGCAGGACCGAGTGTTGTGGAGCTGAGCGAGGCCGCCGGAGCGATTGTTAATGAGATGAACGCGACACATGCCTCGCGAGCGGCGGGACTTTTATTATGCCACAGTCGCCGACGCCATTCCCGCTTTATGAGTATGAGGGAACGCAGCTCTGGTGATCATATATAGGATGTGATGACGTTACTCTGCGCGTTCGCTCGCGGCTGCTGTGACACTCGTTCACACCGCAGGGAGAGTAAAGCGCTTCTGCAGAATAACACCGCAAGATGTGATGTCATCGACAGGCCACGCCCTCACACGGCCCGGTTCATTGGGGAAAACAGCAACTCTCAGGATTTACAAAGAGTTGGAAACATTTGGGATATTGTAAGTACTCAACTGAACACAATATATAACACTGGCCTAGTGGTTTTTAGATATTTTACTGGAAAAATGTTACATACTGCACCTTTAAATAATAACAAAATAGGAAATATATTGAAATAACTCAAATGAACTGTAAAATAAAATTGAGTAATAAAAAGTAATTTTATTTTACTGTAAAACTACAATACCAATTTTTACATCTTAATTTGAATGAATGAAGCATGTTATATATTATGATTAATTTCGTCATTTTAAATGGAAACTTTTATTTGGCCAGGTTGTCGGCCAATAGAACGCGCTGTGCGTTTCAGAGGCTCACGCACGATATCAGTGTCTCAGAACGGCTCCATTCTGCTGATATTTGCCTCTTAACTAATATTTGAATTCATTTTTGCATTCAGTTTTAATGCATTTAGTTCCCTTTTGTAACATTTATGCTCTTTACAGACGCTTTTATCCACATTGCATTAAAGCTATACACGTTTCACCTTTTTTGAAAGAAGCAAGAAACGATTATTTTGCTTTGCAAACGACCCTATCCACTGTATTTTGTAATGTAATTGCGGGAACAGGCATTTTAACATTTTAAACCAGTAGCACATGATTAAACTTGACAGTCGCACTAAGCCGTATCAGTTTTATATTCGGAGCAGCTCTAATGCACCAGCGCTCGGTCTCACCTTTGTGTTCGGCGGCCGCCGTGGCTTCAGATCTCATCACGGCTCCCACAAACACTCCGTGTGACCAGTCGAAGGCCTCGTAGACCAGCGGGACACCCTGCGGCCGCCGACCGCCGAAGATCACGGCCTCGATGGGAACGCCTTCGGGAGACTCCCACTGCGGGTCGATGATGGGACACTGAGCGGCCGGCGTGCAGAAGCGTGAGTTGGGATGAGCGCACGGTTCACCTGAAAGAGACGCGGAGACACGTGAGCGGCAGAACGAGGTCAGGACGGGACAGAAGCGGCGCTGAGATGGCACCTACCGTCCTCCGCCGTCCACGGCCGGTTCTTCCAGGACGTCAGCGTGACTCCCTCCGGCAGTTCCTCGTCCATGCCCTCCCAGTAAACCCCGCCGTCGCTGGTCTCGGCCACGTTGGTGAAGATGGTGTTCTGGCGGATGGTGTCCATGGCGTTCAGGTTGGTTTTGTTGGAGGTTCCTGGTGCCACTCCGAAGAAACCGTTCTCTGGGTTGATGGCTCTGAGATTCCCTTCAACACAACACAGCACATCAACTGAATGATCAATGAACGGCATATTTCTTCTCAATAATTCATATATCATGATGTGTTTTAGCTGGAGCGCCTATAGAGCAGAGATGATGTATTCGTTTTTTTTTTTAACCTTTATTTATACAGCGCTTTTTACAAGTCCAATTGTTTCAAAGCAGCTTCACATTGTTAACAGGAAAATAATGCAACAGAATCAGTTGGTGTAGGCCAAAAGCCAGAAACAAGCATGTGAACCCAAGTCAGTGTGTTTTTTGAGCTTACTTTCTGCAAAAATCCAAAAAAAATAGGCAAAGAAAATGCCATTTTTGTTTTTGTCGAGGGAACTTCTGCGTGGCCTACACCAACACGGCATCGCTGAAGATTCAGGAACACAAACTATCTGTACCTTCTCCGTCAAACTTCATCCAGGCGATGTCATCTCCCACACACTCCACCTTCCAGCCCGGCAGCGACGGGTTCAGCATGGCCAGGTTGGTCTTTCCACAGGCGCTCGGGAACGCCGCCGCAAAGTACTTCTTCTGTCCCGCCGGGTTAGTGATGCCCAGGATCTACAGGAAACACATCACATTCATGTTACTCCTAGAGTTTTCTGTGAATATGAGTGTTTGTCAATCTTCATTCATTCTCATGTTTTTAGAGTTATCTGCAGATATTTGCCTCTTAACTCTTAATTCCTGTTTGCATTCAAGTTAAATTCATTTAGCTGCATTTATGCATTTGACTGTGAGTGACAGTGAGTGACTGTAGGTAACGGTCCATCTGGATGTGATGTGAGTGTATGTCTGTGTGTCAGAATGACTGCATGTTTCTGACTGACCAACATGTGTTCGGCCAGCCAGCCCTCCTCTTTAGCGATGCGGGATGCGATGCGAAGGGCGAAGCACTTCTTTCCCAGCAGTGAGTTTCCACCGTAGCCGCTGCCGAACGACACGATCTTCCTCTGGTCAGGGATGTGAGCGATCAGGGTGAGATCTGGGTTACACGGCCAGTTATTGACCAGTGGCTCTGAGAGAGAGAGAGAGAGAGAGAGAGAGAGATGAACATCAGTGTCTCTAAACCAGCGTCGAGTCGATTGATGAGTTTATCGATTGAGAGACACGAGCACTGACTCTTGAGGGGGAGTGGGCAGCCGACCGAGTGCAGGCATCTCACAAACTCTCCGTTCCCCAGCGCGTTCAGCACGGCTTTGCCCACGCGGGTCATGATCCTCATGCTGGCCACCACATACGGAGAGTCGGTCAGTTCCACGCCGATCTTAGAGAGCGGAGATCCGACCGGACCCATGCTGAACGGGATCACATACATGACCCGACCTGCGGCAAACACAGCGACACATGAAGACGCTACATTGTATCATTCAAACATTATGGGAGCGTTACTCTTGAATGTTCTCTGAGCGTTACTCTTGAACGTTCTCTGAGCGTTACTCTTGAATGTTCTCTGAGCGTTACTCTTGAATGTTCTCTGAGCGTTACTCTTGAGCGTTCTCTGAGCGTTACTCTTGAGCGTTCTCTGAGCGTTACTCTTGAACGTTCTCTGAGCGTTACTCTTGAACGTTCTCTGGCGTTACTCTTGAACGTTCTCTGAGCGTTACTCTTGAACGTTCTCTGAGCGTTACTCTTGAACGTTCTCTGAGCGTTACTCTTGAACGTTCTCTGAGCGTTACTCTTGAACGTTCTCTGGCGTTACTCTTGAACGTTCGCTGAGCGTTACTCTTGAGCGTTAAGCTGGCGTTACTCTTGAACGTTCGCTGAGCGTTACTCTTGAACGTTCGCTGAGCGTTACTCTTGAACGTTCTCTGAGCGTTACTCTTGAGCGTTCTCTGAGCGTTACTCTTGAACGTTCGCTGAGCGTTACTCTTGAACGTTCTCTGAGCGTTACTCTTGAATGTTCAGATAACTTTGGTTCCATTAACGTCACTGGAGGAGCGTCTGTCAGGTTCTGTACCTTTCATGCACCCGGGGAAGCGCAGGTTCATGGCTTTGTCCCATTCCTCTGGTGACATCCAGCGGCCGAGCTGACTGACGCCTCCTCCTCGTGGTGAAGGAACCGTGTCTCGCTGCTCTGGAGTCACGATGACCGTCTTGCTCTCGACTCGAGCCACGTCCCGCGGGTCTGTACGCGCCAGCCAACTGCAGAACATCACACCAGATCACAACACTGGAAACTGCAGTCATTACACCTGATCCACAACTGTATATGATGAAAGCCTAGTTTAAATCAGATCATTGTTTTAATGTATAGCAGAAGATGTAATCATTTGTAAACGTGTCTATCCTGACTTAACCTAGCTGTGTCTTTATTCTGTTATTATTATGTGTCTTATTGATATGAGTGTTATGTATTCTGTGTGTAGGAGCATTAAAGCTCTCTGTGATTCTGAAGCTGCTTCATTCACTGTTAAACTCTGGTCTCTTCACTCTCAACAGTTTGAGCTTGTCCCGGTCCAGAGCAGATCAATCGTACCAGTTGTTGTATTTGTGTAGTTTGGAGATGACGCCCTGTTCCTCCAGCAGACGCAGGACGGCGCGGTTCTCCTCGTCGGATCCGTCGCAGATGTGCAGCGCGTCCGGCTGGCACAGGTTCACACTGTTCTCGATGAACTCTCGCAGCGCCGGACTCAGAGACGCCGGGTCGCCCTGCAGGACTCGGGTCGCCGTCCGGTTCTGTGACTGCAGCTGGGGAGGCATGATGATGCGTTTACCGTGGTAAAGAGTCCTGCAGAAAACACACAACAATCAGCTTTCATTATGGGTTCATACCACGGCACTGAATCATCACTGATGCTACTAATATTCATAACCACTAAAACGAAAGTAACATTCCCATGTTTGATGAATGATACAATGATCAATCAGAAATAACAATCAATGGGAACTTTAATGAACTGTTAAATGCATTATTTATTTACTTTAATCTAATATATTCAATAGATTAATTCTGATCACTTATTAATTTATTACAATCATTATTTTTCTTTTTTCTTTTTTAGTTTTTTCTCCAGACTTTTTGAAACACATGCACTAGAATATTATTCATAAGCTCATCTCATCTCGAGGAGAGTTTACCTTCAGTGTAGAAGTGAATCAGCAGCTCTTCATCAGTCAGTGAGGATGAGGAGGGTCATCAGTGTTCTGCTCTCTGTGTGGGACAGGCAGTCTTATATACAGCACTGATCTGAGGAGGAGAACACACACACACACACACACAGAGACAGTGAATCATTAATCCTCCAAACGCATATCGTGGCTTTGGTTAATTATTGAATCATTTCACTGTCCGTTTGGGAAAATACCCGATCGGACTGGAGCCTAAACCGACCTTTGACCTGTTCCTTCGTGATGCAACAGCTGGACATGCAGCATCATGAGTGACGTCATGTGCCGCTGCAGCCGCGCGCGCTGATTGGTCAGTGAGCTGGAGGCTCGTCCGCACGCTTACTCTGCACTTTCTGTGAGGGCAAACACATTTGAACATCTTATGAATTATTCTGTCGTGCTCATCATGTTATAATAAACTCACTGTTTGTGCTTTCATCCATTAACTGTCTGTCGTTTCTGTAAATGAGTAAAGAGTTTCTTTATCTGTAGGACATTTAAGTTGCTCAGATGCTCAATACAATGGTGAGCAAAAGCAGAAACTTAATTTATTAAAAATGAATAACAAAAATATGTTTTGAGGATGTTTTGCTAACTATCCTATTAAACGTCACTTATGTTCTCTGAGCGTTACTTTTTATTGGGCCGCCCCTCCGAATCCCTGAGTTCAGATGTTCAATCCCTTCATGGCACAGGTGTATAAATCAAGCACTAGGCATGCAGACGCTTCTACACACATTTGTGAAAGAATGGCTCGCTCTCAGGAGCTCAGTGAACTCAAGCGTGGGACCGTGATAGGTTGCCACCTGTGCAATAAGTCCATTCCTGAAATTTCCTCACTACTAAATATTCCACGCTCAACTGTTCGTGGGATTATAACAAAGTGGAAGCAATTGGGAACAACAGCAACTCAGCCATGAAGTGGTAGGCCACGTAAAATCACAGAGCGGGGTCAGCGCATGCTGAGGGTCACAGTGCGCAGAAGTCACCAACTTTCTGCAGAGTCAATAGCTCCAGACCTCCAAACTTCTGTGGCCTTCAGATGAGCTCAAGAACAGTGCGGAGAGAGCTTCATGGAATGGGTTTCCATGGCCGAGCAGCTCATCCAAGCCTTACATCACCAAGTGCAATGCAAAGCGTGGGATGCAGTGGAGTAAAGCACGCCGCCACTGGACTCTAGAGCAGTGGAGACGTGTTCTCTGGAGTGACCAATCACGCTTCTCTGTCTGACAATCCCATGGACGAGTCTGGGTTTGGTGGTTGCCAGGAGAACGGGACTTGCCTGAGTGCATTGTGCCAAGTGTAAAGTTTGGTGGAGGGGGGATTATGGGGTGGGGTTGTTTTTCAGGGGTTGGCCCCTTAGTTCCAGTGAAAGGAACTCTTAATGCTTCATCATACCAAGACATTTTGGACAATTTCATGCTCCCAACTTTGTGGGAACAGTTTGGGGACGGCCCCTTCCTGTCCCAACATGACTGCGCTCCAGTGCACAAAGTGTCGGTCCATAAAGACATGGATGAGCGAGTTTGGTGTGGAGGAACTTGACTGGCCTGCACAGAGTCCTGACCTCATCCCGATAGAACACCTTTGGGATGAATTAGAGCGGAGACTGCGAGCCAGGCCTTCTCGTCCAACATCAGTGCCTGACCTCACAAATGCTTTTCTAGAAGAATGGTCAAACATTCCCATAAACACACTCCTAAACCTTGTGGAAAGCCTTCCCAGAAGAGCTGAAGCTGTTAGAGCTGCAAAGGGTGGGCCGACTCCATATTAAACCCTACGGATTAGGAATGGGATGGCATTAAAGCTCATGTGCGTGTGAAGGCAGGAATATTATGTTGAAATATGTGCAGAAATGAGACGGGATGTGACTGTCATGAGATGAAAACAAACACACTCAAACGTGTAGAACAGGACAAGAAGAGTACGTGACACTCTTATCTGAAGACTTGTGCTTGTTGTGGTTAAAGACCCTCTAATGCAAACCCTTAAGTCCCAAAGACCACAAAACATGAGAAGATAAGAACCGGATGGCTTTAACAACATCTGATAAGCTGTGATAAATACAGTCAATGAACAGCTGCGTGTTATACAACAGCTTGTTTGTGTCTCAGTCCTTCAGTTATTGTCCAGGAATGTCAGTGAAACCAGAGCGAACACTCAGATCCTCTGGTCAGACGCTCAGATGTTCAGGTGTCGTTGCTGTGATTCACTGCACTCATCAGAATGCACAAGAGATGGTTAAATAGATTCAGTGTTAAAGCTCAACTCATTATATTTGGTTTCTTTTGCATGGGCTATTTTGAGTTTTACTTGTTTCTCAGAAGTTGAGAACTTTTTAAATTGTGTTTTAATTTAAATACTGGACAGATCACAGATAAACACAGTAAAAGAATGTTTCATAGTGTGTATGATTTGAATGTATGTATATTTCATGAAGAGATTAGTGACGCTGTAAAGCTCTTGCATGAACACACATCTCACTGATAACCCCCAGAGATCTGCAGGTGTTTGTGAAGTATGAGCTGTGATGATCTTTGAACTCTTCTGTTCATCCTGTAGAGCTTTAGGAGATGTACATTAGGAGAGAGACATTAGGCCTTTGACCACACACACATTCTATAGAATATGTGATGCAATTCAAATTTTTTTGGTGCAGCATCAGTTTTGGTATCTTGTTTACCAGCAGTTATGATGTGAAATCATTTACAGCATGCATGGAAATATGAAATCAGTGTTTCCAGCCGAGGGCCTCCTAAAACGGCCAAGCCACATTTATTTAATCCAGATGATCCCCTCAAAGCATCTTCAGAGGAAAACAACAGGGCAGAACTCATCAGTTTCAGCTGTAAAGCAGCTTTAGTTACTCAGATGAAGTCGCTTCAGCGGCTGCTGTCTGCTTTTGAGGAATACTGTGGTACAGTGATCATAACATCACAACATAATACCATGGAATCATGTGACTGGATGATCATTTTGGCATGGTACTTCGAATACTTCTAAGAATACTATGGGGCAGTATCATGTTTGAAAAACTGAGCATGGTGTTTAACTGGTAGTGAATTCTAACTGATTTAACTCAGACTAACAGGTGAAAACTAACTCGTTTCTCTGCCGTCGAGCGCCACCTGCCGTCCAGATCACTTTGTTAATAAATTAAACCGCATAATAAAATGTAAACACAATAATTAATTTTTAGAATTTAATTTTAAGCATTAAGTATAGCAGTTGTTACACGAGGCCATAACACATTTGTACAAAGTGAACGTTTATTATATATATATATATATATATATATATATATATATATATATATATATATATATATATATATATATATATATATTTTTTAAATATATATTTTAAATTACTAAACATGTAAACACGGTGCGGGTGCAACCACAGACTCATTCCGGCGCGAGCATCATCACACACACTCAGTTCCGCTTGCCGTTGGTTCCACGGATCGAGTGACAGACGCGAGCCGATCATGAGCGCCGATAACTCCCGTTCCGATGTTCTGCTGCCGTTACGGAACCTCATTAACTCGGTGAAGTGTAGCAGAGATCGAGTGAGAGGTATGACGACATCCTGACGTTTCATTTCACCACAGAGTTTAACTCTGTGTGTGTGTGTGTGTGTGTGTGTGTGTGTGTGTGTGTGTGTGTGTGTGTGTGTGTGTGTGTGTGTGACGGCTAACGGCTAAAGTTTAACTGTGTGCTCGCGCGATAACAGTCCGATATAAACAATATATTAAACCCTCTAAACACACACAAACACAAACACAAACACTCACACACACACACACACTCACACACACACACACACACACACACACACACACACACACACACACACACACACACACACTGACGTGCATACACTCAAACGCAGACACAGACATACAGGCGTGCATAAACTCAATCTCTCTCTCACATACACACAGTCACTCACATGCACACACTCTCACACACTGCCTGTAATGTGTAAAGCTCAGTGTTTGTAACTCTCTGTGTTTCAGATGGCGAGTCGAATGAATGCAGTGGGACGTTCAGCTTGTCAAACTTCTGGGAGATTCTTAGTTCAGTGTTTGAGATGATCTGAGTATATCACTGAATATTATCTACAGTACTCAGTGTAGTCTGAGTATATCACTGTTATCTACAGCACTCAGTGTAGTCTGAGTATATCACTGAATATTATCTACAGTACTCGGTGTAGTCTGAGTACATCACTGAATATTATCTACAGTACTCGGTGTAGTCTGAGTACATCACTGAATGTTATCTACAGTACTCAGTGTAGTCTGAGTACATCACTGAATGTTAGTCTGAGTATATCACTGAATATTATCTACAGTATCTACAGTACTCAGTGTAGTCTGAGTACATCACTGAATATTATCTCACAGTACTACAGTACTCAGTGTAGTCTGAGTACATCACTGAATATTATCTACAGTACTCGGTGTAGTCTGAGTATATCACTGTTATCTACAGTACTCGGTGTAGTCTGAGTATATCACTGAATATTATCTACAGTACTCAGTGTAGTCTGAGTATATCACTGTTATCTACAGTACTCGGTGTAGTCTGAGTATATCACTGAATATTATCTACAGTACTCAGTGTAGTCTGAGTATATCACTGTTATCTACAGTACTCAGTGTAGTCTGAGTACATCACTGAATGTTATCTACAGTACTCAGTGTAGTCTGAGTATATCACTGAATGTTATATACAGCACTCAGTGTAGTCTGAGTACATCACTGAATTTATCTACAGTACTCAGTGTAGTCTGAGTACATCACTGAATGTTATCTACAGTACTCACTCAGTGTAGTCTGAGTACATCACTGTTATCTACAGTACTCAGTGTAGTCTGAGTACATCACTGAATATTATCTACAGTACTCAGTGTAGTCTGAGTATATCACTGTTATATACAGCACTCAGTGTAGTCTGAGTACATCACTGAATATTATCTACAGTACTCAGTGTAGTCTGAGTATATCACTGTTATATACAGCACTCAGTGTAGTCTGAGTACATCACTGAATGTTATCTACAGTACTCAGTGTAGTCTGAGTATATCACTGTTATCTACAGTACTCAGTGTAGTCTGAGTATATCACTGTTATATCTACAGCACTCAGTGTAGTCTGAGTACATCACTGAATGTTATCTACAGTACTCAGTGTAGTCTGAGTATATCACTGTTATATACAGCACTCAGTGTAGTCTGAGTATCACTCACTCACTGTTATCTACAGCACTCAGTGTAGTCTGAGTATATCACTGTTATATACAGCACTCAGTGTAGTCTGAGTATATCACTGTTATATACAGTACTCAGTGTAGTCTGAGTATATCACTGTTATATACAGCACTCAGTGTAGTCTGAGTATATCACTGTTATATACAGCACTCAGTGTAGTCTGAGTATATCACTGTTATATACAGTACTCAGTGTAGTCTGAGTATATCACTGAATATTATCTACAGTACTCAGTGTAGTCTGAGTATATCACTGTTATCTACAGTACTCGTGTAGTCTGAGTACATCACTGAATGTTATCTACAGTACTCGGTGTAGTCTGAGTATATCACTGAATATTATCTACAGCACTCAGTGTAGTCTGAGTATATCACTGTTATATACAGCACTCAGTGTAGCCTGAGTATATCACTGATCTTCAGATGACTCACGCGTGTTCTTCTCACTTCACAGATGAAGCTGTAAAAGCAACGTCTCAGGAAGCAACAAAACTCAGTTTAATCTTCTCAAAGCCACCACTTCCGTCAGAGGAGGTGTGTCTGACTGACCTTTGACCCTCTTCAGGGCATCAGCTGCCTGCCATCCAGTGCTTTTGTATGTGACTTGTTTGTTTTTGTCATGTGTTGCTCTGTTTCCTCTCACTCCAGGACTGTGCAAAAATAGCTGAATCTGTTCAGAAGAGCATGTTGACCCTGTCCACCGTTTACTTCTGGTTACCTAAGAGCCAGGGTAACTATGACTCTAATGTAACCAGCAGGTTGACCCCTAATGATCTCCGCAAGTAACTCAAATAAAGTGTTGTGTTTCATGCAGGAATGACCCTGAGAAAGACGGTCAGAGACGCGACTGCGGAGGTGCTGGACGGACTTCTACAGCTGCTGGACGTCATTCTGTCCTCTCCTGTACAGAGGTGATCCGTCCTCTACCTGATTATACTAAACTCAGCATGTTACTCCTGTATTGTGCCGTATATCGAGTGAATCGCTTCTCAAACAAGAACAAATGTAGGCGGGGCTTGATTGTGTCTGTGGGGAATTGATTGGATGATTGTGGTTTGCTATTGGTGGATCTCATGTGAGTGACAGGTTGCCCCGTCCTCGTCGTCAGAAGAGATGAAGTTATTCTGATTCAAGATTATTAACACAATAATGATGTGCACAGATAATGATGAGTGTATGTCAGTATCATTAGTTTGATGTTTCCTCAGTCTCTCCCAGGAGCAGCTGATGTCCACTGGAGGAGTTTGGGCCGCGTGTGACCAGTTTAATCAGCTACCCAAAGGTTAGAGCGCTACTGACCAGCACTAGAGCTACGGCCCATCCACACAGAGAATGACAAATATATTAACATCCACACCAGAGGACAATATTTTTTGAAGGTGTCCTATAATGCCCATTTTTACCAAATGTAAAATAAGTCTCTGATGTCCTCAGAGTCTGTGTGTGAAGTTTTAGCTCAACAGATAATTTTTTTACAGCATGTTAAAATTGTCACTTTTTAAGGGTCAGCAACAATGCTGCGTTTTTGTGCGTGTCCCTTTAAATACAAATGAGCTGCTGCCCCCCGCCCACTTTCAGGAGGAGGGCGGAGCTTCAAGTGCTCATGTTAGCAGCTCTGATTACCTGATTACGCACACACACACTGAAAATATCAGAAACTAGAGATTCAAGAGTTTTATTTGTCACATACACAGTTATATACAGAATATACAACCGGCAGTGAAATGTAAACCGGTCCGCTCCATGGACAGTGCAAATTCACAGTTAAAAACACAAGGAGGAAATTATAATAGAAATAGAGTAAAAAAGTACTAATATATATATATATATATCTATATCTGTAGAATTATAATCAAGTCAAGTAGAAAAAAATTTAAATAAAGAAGTGGAATAAAATAAGTGAAGTAAACTTATAAATATGTGGTTAACAAATGTATAAGAGTATAATGTGCAAACAGGTTTATAACAGGTTGTTACACAGTAACAACGAGAACAGAAAGTGCAGTGCAATGACAGTGTGTCGATGTTTATCCTGAAGTGAAGTCACGTGATGTTAAGTGACTGAGTTCAGGAGTCTGATGGCCTGGGGGAAGAAGCTCCTCCTGAGTCTCTCAGTTTTGGCCATCAGGCTTCGGAAGCGCTTACCAGATGGCAGCAGCGTGAAATGAGGGTTTGCAGGGTGATTAGAGTCCTTGATGATCTTAGTAGCTCTGCCTTTGCAGCGTTTCTAAAACTATTCAGCTTTTATGATCAAACCGGAGCCGGACAATGATGGAGAGACTCAAGAAGAAGAGACAACATGTAGAATGAGACAGGACGTTTCTGAAGGGATAGTTGATGAGTTTATGAGTTATTTATGAGCATATTCTGTCATTATGATCTATAAACCGCTGGTGTGGGAACTGTTGTGAGATGAGCAGAGAATATCTGCTGATGAAGAGAGAACAGGGATAGTTTAGTTTAATTACGGTTATAACTTATGTTGTCATCTTGCTTTATGACATGCTATTGCGTTTGTGTTCGTACTGTATCAATAAATGTGAAAGACGGACGACAGCTTGAGCGACTCCCAAATGTGCTCGACTACAACAACTCTTCCTCTCTCAACATGTTCCCGGGGGCGGGGTTATGTAAATGTTAGGGTTAGTGATGTCACTGACTCGCTGTAGTCCCTACCAGCCGTTTGTTGTAGTCCTTAAAAAGAGATTTCTGTGAAAGAAAAGATCTCCCTTTGCTTTGAGCGTCGTTACTTTGCAGATGTTGTGTCTGCTCAAACAGCGACACTACACACTCACTGAAGCTAAACACATCAAATCATCATCAAACACACCTAAATGTTTGAGAATGCTTCTCATTGGCTGTCAATGTTTTTATCGTTCATCAGCTGGAAAAATCGTTCTGAAAGTGATTAGTTCCTCTGCGTCGTTATTGTTATAGTTATGGTGTGTCTCTGATATTCTTTTACAATTAGAATGATTTTAAAAATACATCATTATTGTCCTTCAGTGAACGGGCTGTAATTCATTTCTGCTTCGTTGCAAAACCCAAGAGTCTGGAATAATTCAGATCTTTTAATGTTTCTGAGAGTCTCTCCTGCTCATGAATCTGCTCATAACTCCAGTAGATCAGTGTAATACTCCTCCAGTGTAGATCAGCTGTTCTCTGTGTGAATATATAGTAAAGTGTGATTTATTCCTGTGATCAAAGCTGAGTTTATCATCATTACTCCAGTCTTCAGTGTCACATGATCCTTCACTGATCATTCTCATATGAGGATTTCCACAGATAACCGCAGTGCCGTGTTGGCTGTCTTGACTTCATACGTTGGTTTGGTGAAAGATGCCCTGGAAGAATTGGATCAGGTTGGAGAACATCTGCAACAGTCTTATTGCTAATCAATGAAGATGGTTTTCATCTGTCCATCAATATTAATAAGCGCTTTGTGTTTAATCTGCTGTTCTTCCCTCTTCAGGCTCTGGCTGAGACTCAGGACCCGTTTGGTGACGTCTTAGTTGATGATGATGATGATGATGATGATGAAGGAATGGGCGGCCGTGGTAACCAGGACACTTACTGGTCAGAGTCGGACCGGCAGCTGGTCGGTCAGTGTCAGGGTCTGATGAAGGTGTCCGGAGCGAGTCTGCGTAAGCTCTCCTCTGCTGTCCGGAGCAACGGCGCGCTGGAGATGGAGGAGAAGATCGCACAGCTGGATGACCTCGCAGATGCCGCTAAAGACATCAGTCCTAGGTGGGTCCATTAAAATATTAATTCAAAGATATGAATCAAAATAGGTTAATTCTGTGTCAACTCAACCAGAGGTCCCCCGGTTTAAAAAAAAATCTGTATAAAGACAGACATAAATAGTGATGAAAGCCAGAATATGAAATGTCACAGATGTATATTGACTGAGTAAATCACTGTTTTACAGAGGAGGGTCAAAATGACATCTGGAGCCAAATTACAGGAGTGTAAAAGTGACTTTAGAAAGATGGCAGCATCATTATTTTATTCTCACTCAGAGATTGGTAGATCTATCAGTGAAATCTGTTGACTTTATCAATCTGTGTTTTATTATGAGCCAACGGTGAGCGCTCAAACATGGGGAATAAGCACTTCTTGTGTTTTTGCCTCAAGTTTGCATGCCTGTAACTCGAGAAGACGTGTAGTTGTGATACTGCGTATTTGAACTTTTGGTGGCTTCAGAAACTGTTAAAATGAACAAAATCCCTTCTTCCAAATATCCCTGAAACTGATTCAGATATAGATTTTTATAAATGCACTTTTCAGAGAAAGTTAATGTGCCTCAACTTGACCATTTCAGTGGATTTTTGGCACTTTTATTCCAGTTGACTCCTGGAGCCGCATTGAGATCTCCATATCTCTGGGACTGAACCATCGAGGGCCTTTAAAATGAAGAAACTAAAAGAAAAGTTTGTTGAGAATCAGAATCTAAAAGGATTTTTAAGATATCGTTAATACTTCTCGAGTTACAGGCATGGTTGAGTTGAGACAGAATGGCCCTATATTAAAACTGAGTCTGTCCACGCTGTAGCTTATCCTGTAAAATAAAATGACCGAACACGGTTTATGACATTTAAGGAATGGATTTGATGGAATATGTTGAAATGTTTTGAATGCTTTTAAACATTTTAATCATTTAAATAATGTAAACTACCGGTCAAAGGATTTTATTGTAATAAATATATACTTCTATTGCTCAAGGATTAAACTGATCAGAAGTGACAGTAAAGACATTTCTAATGTCACAGAAGATTCTGTTTCTAATAAATGCTGTTCTTTTGAACTTTCTATTCATCAAAGAATCCTGAGAAATCAAATGTATCAGTTTCCACAGAAATATGAGCTGATAATAATCATAAATGTGTGTTGATCATCAGATCCTCATCTGAGAATGATCAGTGAAGGATCACGTGACACTGAAGACTGGAGTAATGATGATAAACTCAGCTTTGATCACAGGAATAAATCACACTTTACTATATATTCACACAGAAAACAGCTGATCTACACTGGAGGAGTATTACACTGATCTACTGGATTTTTAACTATAACAGAAAAAGAGTTTATAGGTGATGTTTAACCCTCAGATGTAAGTGCTTCACCCTTCGGCTCTGTGTGCCGCCCCAAACATCCACCCTGCCAAACCTTCTTCATGCACAGTGACTGATAATGACCGTTTGTGTGTGTGTGTTTTCAGTGTTGATGACCTCGCCCTCAGTCTCTACCCCCCCGTGGACCGCCCGGCTGTCAATCATAACGTAAGTCCCGACTGATCGCTCACATTCGCCTAACTCTATCACACACACGGGACGTGTTCAGACGAGCCCCTCACTCCCAGAATGACGTGTTCCATCTGTCACAGTATTGATGGCGTCGCCGGGACACAGCGGTGCGTGTGTTCAGGTGTGCCCGCTCATTAGTCACGAGCCGTGGCCGTCCTGACACACATTTGGACAGATGATCATGTGTATGTCCTTCAGGATCATGAGTGCTACTGTAGGTCTGTGTTCGTCCGGCTGTAGTTTCCAGCGCTAATGAATGCTGTGATTGTTGTAGGTGTGTAAACTGGCATGTGTGCTGAAGAAAGTGCTGGAGATCACCAGGTAAGATCATCACTAGCCTGTCTGAACACGACAGTTGACTTGAAAGATTAATTATTATTATTATTATTATTATTATTGCATGGCCCTTATTGTTTTGTCAGTATGCAGTCACACGTTTGTTTCCATCTGATTCATCATTCACACATCAGTCACGCTTCACACACAATAACCCATCTGAGCGTCTCCTCTCCCGTCAGGTCCAGTCATGTTTGTGCGGAGGCCGATGTTTCCTGGGTGGAGTTTCTGAGTGGAGCTGTAGATCATAACCTGGAGAAGGTGCGGTCCCTGCTGCACGACTGCGGCTCATAGAAGAGCGTCTGACGGATTCCAAACAGCAGAAAGTGTGCTATGAGGAATCTGGAACTTTCCCTTACTTTCCCAATGGCCATGAATTAGTCCATCTTTGTAAGCGATGTTGTAATTCATGATGTTCACAGAAGTTTGACCCCTGAAATAATGAAATCTGTTCTGAATATAGTGTTATTCATAAACACTTCATGTCTGTCTGTAAGGATTCATCACAAAACCTCCTTTATTACTCAGACTTACAACAGACTTTTGCTTTAAATGTTCATTTATTCAGATCGAACACAGCCGGACAAATGAGCTCTTTAAATTATAAATATTTAATTCAAGTAAATATGGCATCAAAAGCATTTGGCTGACAAAAACAGTTTAGAAATCTCTGATCTCAATATAACATTGTACATAAATGAAGTGTAATTTTATGACATTTAAAATGTTGTATTGCAACTTTATTTTCATGCCTATTAAAGTATATCACTATTTTTAATGGTTATACTTAATATTTATTTGCTTTATTATAACAGCATACAGGTAGACAAGGTCTTTACATTAAACATCTCTGTGTTGTTCATGCAAATAAAAGCTGGAGTTGTGTAATCATGCGCTGATTGTTGGTCCTCATTTGCCAAAGTTGGTGTATCTGAGCGTGGAGGTGGCGGGTCTGACGTTGACGTCCACGCTGGCTTTAATGTCTCTGAAGGTGGAGCTGTCAAAGTTGGCCACCAGTTTCTTCGGCCCAAGTCTGTAGGGTCTGAACGTCACCCTCAGCCGGATTCTCTGTCCCGGGCCGAGCTCAGCGGTGCTGCAAACACACACAGCATAAACACACACAGCAGACGTGAGCGAGTGTGAGTGTATCAAGCCGGTGGCTCACCTGGACTTCTCTGTTTGTTTCAGCAGGCCACTGCCGGTGAGCGTGACGGTGCAGTTCTTCAGCGCCACGGGGAGAGGGTTCTCGAACACCACCTCTGCGCTCATCTCCGCGTCCTGAAGCGGCATCCCGTTCACCTGAGACACATCACACACACCACTGTCTTAGTGACACATACAGTCTGTGTGTATCTGTCTCTATGTCTGTCTCGTGTGTGTGTCTCTGTCTGTCTCTGTGCAGTGTCTCTGTGTGTGTGTGTGTCTCTGTCTGTCTCTGTCTGTGTGTCTCTGTCTCTGTGCAGTGTCTCTGTGTGTGTGTGTGTGTGTGTCTCTGTCTGTCTCTGTGTGTCTCTGTCTGTCTCTGTGCATGTGTGCGTGTCTGTCTGTCTCTGTGCGTGTGTCTGTCTGTCTCTGTGCGTCTGTCTCTGTGTGTGTGTGTGTGTGTCTGTCTCTCTGTGTGTGTCTGTGTCTCTCTCTGTGTGTGTCTGTCTCTCTGTGTGTGTCTGTCTCTCTCTGTGTGTCTGTCTCTCTCTGTGTGTCTGTCTCTCTCTGTGTGTCTGTCTCTCTCTGTGTGTGTGTGTCTCTCTGTGTGTGTCTGTCTCTCTCTGTGTGTGTCTGTCTCTCTCTGTGTGTCTGTCTCTCTCTGTGTGTCTGTCTCTCTCTCTCTCTGTGTGTCTGTCTCTCTCTGTGTGTGTCTGTCTCTCTGTGTGTGTGCGTGTGTCTGTCTGTCTCTGTGCGTGTGTCTCTGTGCGTGTGTCTCTGTGCGTGTGTGTCTCTGTGTGTGTCTGTCTCTCTCTGTGTGTCTGTCTCTCTCTGTGTGTCTGTCTCTCTCTGTGTGTCTGTCTCTCTCTGTGTCTCTCTCTGTGTGTCTGTCTCTCTCTGTGTGTGTCTGTCTCTCTGTGTGTGTCTGTCTCTCTCTGTGTGTCTGTGTGTGTCTGTCTCTCTCTGTGTGTGTCTGTCTCTCTCTGTGTGTGTCTGTCTCTCTCTGTGTGTCTGTCTCTCTCTGTGTGTCTGTCTCTCTCTGTGTGTGTCTGTCTCTCTCTGTGTGTGTGTGTGTCTGTCTGTCTCTGTGCGTGTGTCTCTGTGCGTGTGTCTCTGTGCGTGTGTCTCTGTGCGTGTGTCTCTGTGCGTGTGTCTCTGTGCGTGTCTGTCTCTCTGTGCGTGTCTGTCTCTCTGTGCATGTCTGTCTCTCTGTGCGTGTGTGCGTGTGTCTCTGTCTCTCTGTGCGTGTGTCTGTCTCTCTGTGCGTCTCTCTGTGCGTGTGTCTGTCTCTCTGCGTGTGTCTCTGTGTCTGTCTGTCTCTGTGTGTGTGTGTGTGTGTGTGTTTCTGTCTCTGTGTGTCTGTGTGTGTGTACTCACTGTAATGCCGAGAGTGGGGCTGTGTGGCACTACGTCCTTTTCCGCCAGATATGTTTCTTTTGCCCCGGTTTTGTCCGTTGCGATCACACAGACTTTGATGCAGTTGTTGTCCATCATTTTTGGTCCGTATGCAGTGAACGGGACCGTGAAGGAAAGAGTTTGTTCTGAAACAGCACACACCCGGATCATGTTACACTAAGAATTCATCTGTAATTGAATTGCATTTTACATCAAGAAAATAAAGTGTAATTTTAGGACCATTCCATTTTAATTGCAATGAACATGCAAATTAGTAGCCTCAAATATTAACAATCTTTGATCCAAGTATAAGATCGAAAGTTATCAGCTGACAAAACAGCTTGGGAATTGCTGATCTAAATGTAAAATGAAGTTACATCAAAAAAATAAGTGGAAGTTTAGGACAGTTAAAAGTTTTTTATATCGCAGCTTTAATTTTGAGTTTTTGACTTCTCATTTTCAGTGGCGATACTCATTACTGATAACGATTAAAACAGCGTAAATTACAGGAAGCACAAAAACTAAGAACTATTTTTTGCATTACAGAATTGAGATTTTGGGGATTGAAAGTGTTTAATAGTCATCTAAAAACAGGCTTCATTTGTTAATGCAAAATATAATGTCTATGTTCTTGATTTCTTTGGCAGGTTCTCCTCTTCACCCTTCATGTTTTCTTGTTCTGTGTGAAACTAGTTTTGTTGTTGGGTCATTCCGTGTCAGAGGTCCCCAGCTAAAAATTTTGATTTTGAAAATTTTCTGGTGAAAGATTCATAAATGTAGAAGAACACCAAAATATTTAATATCATGAATGTATATTTACGGAGTAATCCACTATTACATATAGGGGTCAAAATGACATCTGGAGCCAAATTACAGGAGTGTAAAAGTGACTTTAGAAAGATGGCAGCATCATTATTTTATTCTCACTCAGAGATTGGTAGATCTATCAGTGAAATCTGTTGACTTTATCAATCTGTGTTTTATTATGAGCCAACGGTGAGCGCTCAAACATGGGGAATAAGCACTTCTTGTGTTTTTGCCTCAAGTTTGCATGCCTGTAACTCAAGAAGACGTGTAGTTGTGATACTGCGTATTTGAACTTTTGGTGGCTTCAGAAACTGTTAAAATGAACAAAATCCCTTCTTCCAAATATCCCTGAAACTGATTCGGATATAGATTTTTATAAATGCACTTTTCAGAGAAAGTTAATGTGCCTCAACTTGACCATTTCAGTGGATTTTTGGCACTTTTATTCCAGTTGACTCCTGGAGCCGCATTGAGATCTCCATATCTCTGGGACTGAACCATCGAGGGCCTTTAAAATGAAGAAACTAAAAGAAAAGTTTGTTGAGAATCAGAATCTAAAAGGATATTAAGATATCGTTAATACTTCTTGAGTTACAGGCATGCAAACTTGAGGCAAAAACACAAGAAGTGCTTATTCCCCATGTTTGAGCGCTCACCGTTGGCTCATAATAAAACACAGATTGATAAAGTCAACAGATTTCACTGATAGATCTACCAATCTCTGAGTGAGAATAAAATAATGATGCTGCCATCTTTCTAAAGTCACTTTTACACTCCTGTAATTTGGCTCCAGATGTCATTTTGACCCTCCTCTGTAAAACAGTGATTTACTCAGTCAATATACATCTGTGACATTTCATATTCTGGCTTTCATCACTATTTATGTCTGTCATTATACAGAAAAAATATGAACAAAATCAAACATTTGAGATGAATTTGAAGTTTCCAAAATGTGGTTGCTTTGACACGGACTGACCCTGGTGTTAAAGCGGGGACACTAGCGCTCGTACCTGCGTTGGGCTGCAGGCATGTGTCTGTGCAATCGCTCCAGATGTTGGCCGCTGGGTTTCCGGTGTATCTCATGACCTGAGCACTCATCTTGAGCGTCAGATCCTGTGCCTGTGTGTTGTTGTTCCTCAGAACGAGCTTGAGTTTGATGTCGGCGCCGTTCAGCGGTGGCCCGTCCAGACTGATGTTCATCTGCAGGGCTGGACGCGGCATCTCGCTCACCGCCAGGTCAGTCACTCGCTTCACCGCCTCGTTATACACGGCTCTCTCCTTCTCTGAACCTGAGGAGCAGATGTATTGATATGAGACAGAAGATCAGATATCGTGAGTGTGTGTGTGTGTGAGAGTGTGTCTGACGGACCCTCCGGGTGCTTGTACTGGTCTGTGATGTCTTGTCTGCTGTTGCTGCCCACGGCTTTAGTGCTGATGTTCTGTCCGACTGTTCTCGTGTCTGAGAGAATCTTCTTTTTGGAGCCGTTGGCCATGACCAGCCACGTGACTTTATCAGCGTTGACCTCTCCAAACACAAACGGCACGTCGTACTTGACGTCGGTGTGACCCAGCAGGATGGCCTTCACGGGCGCTGGACCGAGGCAGTAAGTGCCTAGACACAGTGAAGAGATTGTGTGTTAGATCATTCCTGAGTCTTGATGTAAACATTTAATGTGTGAAGACTGTGTGTTTGAGTGAGCCTGTGGACCTGCGCTCTTCTCCTGCGGTGTCGGGTCCAGAACCTGCCAGCCGTCGTGCAGCGAGTCTTTGGAGAGGTCCGGACGCCTCATCCATCCCTCCACCCACACATGGTAATTCCTGCATCACATCAGCATTGTCCAGCAACATCAGTCAATGAAACTCAAGCATCCGGCTGAAAGAACGTTACATGTGGACTGTAGTCTCTTACCAAACACTGTCCAGGTTTCGTTTGGTTCTCACGCCGTAGTCGCCGAAGTACTCGTCAACGACGAGGTTCTGATCCGTGTCGTGAGCCGACTGATAGTTGGTGACGACGCGACACGGGATCCCCAAACACCTCAGCACTGCAGGAGCACAGCGAGCCATCACTAACACACATCTGTGCCTGACACACACTCTATAGCAGCCGCCAACAGTTCTTTATTTAATCTACTTCATGTACTAAAATAACTCAAATTAGCCAAACTGAAAAATAATAAAAACTATTAATAGGCATATTAAAAAAACCTGCAAAAACTCAACAGAATTACTAAAACTTTAACTAGAGTGTGTGTGTGTGTGTGTGTGTGTGTGTGTGTGTGTGTGTGTGTGTGTGTGTGTGTGTGTGATGGGTAGGTTTAGGGGTAGGGGTAGCATGTGCGTGTGTGTGTGTGTGTATGAGTGATGGGGAGGTTTAGGGGTAGTGTGTGTGTGATGGGTAGGTTTAGGGGTAGTGTGTGTGTGTGTGTGTGTGTGTGTGTGTGTGTGATGGGTAGGCTTAGGGGTAGCGTGTGTGTGTGTGTGTGAGTGATGGGGAGGTTTAGGGGTAGAGGCAGTGTGTGTGTGATGGGTAGGTTTAGGGGTGTGTGTGTGTGTGTGTGTGTGTGTGTGTGTGTGTGTGTGTGTGTGTGTGTGTGTGTGTGTGTGTGTGTGAGAGAGAGAGAGTGTGTCTGTACCTGTGCACATGACCGCTGCAAACACCCAGCACTGTCCGTATTTGACCGGATGACAGTCGTATTTGACCCAGCGTCTCAGGATGTCGACGCTGCTGCTCCAGTTGGACGGTACGACTCCTCCGATGTACGTCCCGTCCCACTGACCCATCAGAACACCCTTATCATCGTCTGAGTTTATCTGCACATTTAACATAAAAATATATGTTCATCACTGCATATTTGCATATGGTAATGATGCGGAACAATTGATAATGTGATCCTAAAATAACCCAAAATCAGAATTCCTGTAAGTGTGTGTGTGTGTTTTACCATGGAGCTGACGACTCGACTGATGTAAATGGGGTTACAGCGCGCCGAGTAATCCTCCCCTGCATCTTTCAGACACTTTGGGTTCAGATCCAGCAGCGTCAGGCAGATATCCAGAACATCTTCCTCAAACTACACATACAGAGACAGAAGAAAACTGATTCTCACTTTGAGTCATAAAGGCCTGATGATACTCAACTTAAACGTGAGTGTGTGTGAGAGCATGACTGTGTGTGTGAGCGCGCGCGCGCGTGTGTGTGTGTGTGTGTGTACAGCAGCTCTTCTCACCTGACCGTAGTCCCAGCTCATGCTGGTGATGTATTCATCCACTCCTTTATACACGATTCCCTGTTCATTCATGACGTATTCCTGCCTCTCCGCTTCCTTCGGCAGAAACACCCAGTCATCTGAGAGACGAGCACAGACTTCAGTGTCACACACACTCTTAAGATCTGAAAGGTTAGTGTTGTTCCTGAGGATCATGAGTTTGTTTGAGTGTCTGCAGACGCACCTTCACACCAGGGGTTGAACAGCACCGTCACGGCTCTCTCACAGCGGGCGGCGCAGGAGCCGCTTTTGACCGACAGCGAGTACAGGCCCACACAGGCGTTAGGCGGACACATGACAGACAGGGCGGCGCTGGAGGCGGAGCTGCTCAACACCATCACACTCCAGCGGTCAGCAGGATTCGTGCAGCACTGCTGCTTAGTGCCGAAGGACGAGCTCGTGCCCTTCTGTTCACACGCACAGGGACCTTCAGCACAGCCAACAGAGAAAACACTGTCAACATCAAACTATTACCACGTCATGTGATGTGTATACACTCACCTGTCAGGATTATTAGGAACACCATACTAATACTGTGTTTGACCCCCTTTCGCCTTCAGAACTGCCTTAATTCTACGTGGCATTGATTCAACAAGGTGCTGAAAGCATTCTTTAGAAATGTTGGCCCATATTGATAGGATAGCATCTTGCAGTTGATGGAGATTTGTGGGATGCACATCCAGGGCACGAAGCTCCCGTTCCACCACATCCCAAAGATGCTCTATTGGGTTGAGATCTGGTGACTGTGGGGGCCATTTTAGTACAGTGAACTCATTGTCATGTTCAAGAAACCAATTTGAAATGATCAGAATCAGAATCAGAAAGAGCTTTATTGCCAAGTGTGCTTGCACACACAAGGAATTTGTCTTGGTGCTGAAGCTTCCAGTGCACATATACAATACAACACAACATGAACACAAATATACAAATATGAAAAATAGTACAAAATAAAATAAAGGTATGTGTGTATATATATATATATATATAAATAATATATGATAATAATATATATATATAAATAATATATGAAATAATAAATGATTCGAGCTTTGTGACATGGTGCATTATCCTGCTGGAAGTAGCCATCAGAGAATGGGTACATGGTGGTCATAAAGGGATGGACATGGTCAGAAACAATGCTCAGGTAGGCTGTGGCATTTAAACGATGCCCAATTGGCACTAAGGGGCCTAAAGTGTGCCAAGACAACATCCCCCACACCATTACACCACCACCACCAGCCTGCACAGTGGTAACAAGGCATGATGGATCCATGTTCTCATTCTGTTTACGCCAAATTCTGACTCTACCATCTGAATGTCTCAACAGAAATCGAGACTCATCAGACCAGGCAACATTTTTCCAGTCTTCAACCGTCCAATTTTGGTGAGCTCGTGCAAATTGTAGCCTCTTTTTCCTATTTGTAGTGGAGATGAGTGGTACCCGGTGGGGTCTTCTGCTGTTGTAGCCCATCCGCCTCAAGGTTGTGCGTGTTGTGGCTTCACAAATGCTTTGCTGCATACCTCGGTTGTAACGAGTGGTTATTTCAGTCAAAGTTGCTCTTCTATCAGCTTGAATCAGTCAGCCCATTCTCCTCTGACCTCTAGCATCAACAAGGCATTTCCGCCACAGGACTGCCGCATACTGGATGTTTTTCCTTTTCACACCATTCTTTGTAAACCCTAGAAATGGTTGTGCGTGAAAATCCCAGTAACTGAGCAGATTGTGAAATACTCAGACCGGCCCGTCTGGCACCAACAACCATGCCACGCTCAAAATTGCTTAAATCACCTTTCTTTCCCATTCTGACATTCAGTTTGGAGTTCAGGAGATTGTCTTGACCAGGACCACACCCCTAAATGCATTGAAGCAACTGCCATGTGATTGGTTGATTAGATAATTGTATTAATGAGAAATTGAACAGGTGTTCCTAATAATCCTTTAGGTGAGTGTATACACCGATCAGGCATAACATTATGACCACTGACCGGGGAAGTGAATAACACTGATGATTTCTTCATCACGGCTCCTGTTAGTGGGTGGGATATATTAGGCAGCAAGTGAACATTTTGTCCTCAAAGTTGATGTGTTAGAAGCAGGAAAAATTGGCAAGCGTAAGGATTTGAGCGAGTTTGACAAGGGCCAAATTGTGATGGCTAGACGACTGGGTCAGAGCATCTCCAAAACTGCAGCTCTTGTGGGGTGTTCCCGGTCTGCAGTGGTCAGGATCTATCAAAAGTGCTCCAAGGAAGGAACAGTGGTGAACCGGACACAGGGTCATGGGCGGCCAAGGCTCATTGATGCACGTGGGGAGCGAAGGCTGGCCCGTGTGGGCCGATCAAACAGACGAGCTACTGGAGCTCAAACTGCTCAAGAAGTTAATGTTGGTTCTGATAGAAAGGTGTCAGAATACACAGAGCATCTCAGTTTGTTGCGCGTGGGGGCGGCATAGCTGCTGACCAGTCAGGTGCCCATGCTGACCCCTGTCCACCGCCGGCACCAACAGTGGCACGTGAGCATCAGAACTGGACCACGGAGCAATGGAAGAAGGTGGTCTGGTCTGATGAATCACGTGTTCTTTTACATCACGTGGATGGCCGGGTGCGTGTGTGTGACTTCCTTGGGGAACACATGGCACCAGGATGCACTATGGGAAGAAGGCGAGCCGGCGGAGGCAGTGTGATGCTTTGGGCAATGTTCTGCTGGGAAACCTTGGGTCCTGCCATCCATGTGGATGTTCCTTTGACACGTACCACCTACCTAAGCATTGTTGAGACCATGTACAGCCTTTCATGGAAACGGTATTCCCTGGTGGCTGTGGCTCTTCCAGCAGGATAATGCTCCTGACACAAAGCACAAATGCTTCAGGAATGGTTTGAGGAGCACAACAACGAGTTTGAGGTGTTGATTTGGCCTCCAAATTCTCCAGATCTCAATCCAATCGAGCATCTGTGGGATGTGCTGAACAAACAAGTCCGATCCATGGAGGCCCCACCTCGAAACTTACAGGACTTAAAGGATCTGCTGCTAACATCTTGGTGCCAGATACCACAGCACACCTTCAGGGGTCTAGAGGAGTCCATGCCTCAACGGGTCAGGGGGACCAACACAATATTAGGTCATAATGTTATGCCTGATATGTGTATGCATCCAGAGCAGGACTGGATGGTGATGAGTGTACAAGAGTATGACGTAATTAATATTTCTGAACAAATTTCTTTATGCTAAAAAATAAAGTAAAACGATAAAATATTGTATGTGTGTTTTCACCCGTCTCCACAGTGATCTGGATGTCGTCCGGCTGCAGACGCTCTGCGCTGACGGTCACACTGAAGGCTTTTCCTCTGCGGATGATCAGGCGCTCCAGCGTGATCTCATTGGTGTGATGATCCGTGTTGTTCTTCACACACTGGAAGTCCACCTTCATCACGGGTGCTGGAAGCACACATTAGTTCGTTAGTTCATTAGTTCACTCGCAACTAGTTGAGCTAGTTTCTGTCTCGTGTGAGAGATTTCATCACAGCTACTGGAGATCGGGCGTGTCCGTCCTGATGAATGAAGATAACGTCTCAGAAACATGTCCTCATAACACTTTCTACTGTCAGAGGTGTATAATTACAAACCAAACCCTATAGTAAGTACATGTTGCATTCAATTAATAATTACTCAGTACTTAATTGTGTAATTACTATGGAAGCTTCTATCTGCCATGGAATAAGAAATAAATAAATACGGTCATTGCAATTTTTCCCCCTCACAATTCTGAGTTTAGATATAAACTCAGAACTGCAAAATATAAAAAAATAAAGTCTGGGATATAATCTTGGAATTACTCGGAATTGCAAGAAATAGACTCAGAATTACTAAAAATAAACAGAATGACTAGAAATAAACTGAATTCCGTGATTAAAATTCACAATGACCTTTTGTTTTATTCCGTGACAGAATCAATCTTCCAGAAGTCACAGAGTCACAAGGACCTTAAAATAATGTGTAAAGTGTTCTTAATGACGTTTGTTTGGTTGAGATGTTCACAGACGGACCTGAACACTTTAACACATGGAGATCTTTAACCACTGAGATACTGTATTAAAACACTACACTCAGGTTAGGTTATAACTAGTCTCATCTGTTACTCCAGACTCACATCATAAACCTTTACTAGTATTCACAGAAATATGAATATGAATTCAGTGATTTTCAAAGCTGTTTATAACTAAAAATCAGTTCAAAGTTTGACTTACCTTGATCTCGGCCGACAACGCTCCTGCTGCTCTGATTCTCACTCATGTTTCCTCAGATCAGTGTGTGTGTGTGAGAGTGAGAATGTGTGTGGTTCTTTATATCATGATGAGTGTGTGTGTGTGTGTGTGTGTGTGTGTGTGTGTGTGTGTGTGTGTAGTTTATAAGAGCCTATCCCCGTCGCTCCCACAAGCTGAGAACACTGAATCCTCCCGTCACATACGTACGTGTGTGTGTGTGTGTGTCAGTGTCACTGATTACACACTCCAGTGATGATGAAACACCGTCTGACTGATGCTGTAATAATCTCAGTTATGATGGAATTACATGAATGTTCCAAAAAACAAACACAAAGTAAATCTGAGTATAGAAGATAAAAATTAAATCAGTATTTCCCAGTAATCAGTAACACTTCACAAAAGGTTCCTTTAGTATGAGCAATATGTGTATTTTATATATATATACATATACACACTCACCTAAAGGATTATTAGGAACACCTGTTCAATTTCTCATTAATGCAATTATCTAATCAACCAATCACATGGCAGTTGCTTCAATGCATTTAGGGGTGTGGTCCTGGTCAAGACAATCTCCTGAACTCCAAACTGAATGTCAGAATGGGAAAGAAAGGTGATTTAAGCAATTTTGAGCGTGGCATGGTTGTTGGTGCCAGACGGGCCGGTCTGAGTATTTCACAATCTGCTCAGTTACTGGGATTTTCACGCACAACCATTTCTAGGGTTTACAAAGAATGGTGTGAAAAGGGAAAAACATCCAGTATCACGGCAGTCCTGTGGGCGGAAATGCCTTGTTGATGCTAGAGGTCAGAGGAGAATGGGCCGACTGATTCAAGCTGATAGAAGAGCAACTTTGACTGAAATAACCACTCGTTACAACCGAGGTATGCAGCAAAGCATTTGTGAAGCCACAACACGCACAACCTTGAGGCGGATGGGCTACAACAGCAGAAGACCCCACCGGGTACCACTCATCTCCACTACAAATAGGAAAAAGAGGCTACAATTTGCACAAGCTCACCAAAATTGGACAGTTGAAGACTGGAAAAATGTTGCCTGGTCTGAGTCTCGATTTCGGTTGAGACATTCAGATGGTAGAGTCAGAATTTGGCGTAAACAGAATGAGAACATGGATCCATCATGCCTTGTTACCACTGTGCAGGCTGGTGGTGGTGGTGTAATGGTGTGGGGGATGTTTTCTTGGCACACTTTAGGCCCCTTAGTGCCAATTGGGCATCGTTTAAATGCCACAGCCTACCTGAGCATTGTTTCTGACCATGTCCATCCCTTTATGACCACCATGTACCCATTCTCTGATGGCTACTTCCAGCAGGATATGCACCATGTCACAAAGCTCGAATCATTTCAAATTGGTTTCTTGAACATGACAATGAGTTCACTGTACTAAAATGGCCCCCACAGTCACCAGATCTCAACCCAATAGAGCATCTTTGGGATGTGGTGGAACGGGAGCTTCGTGCCCTGGATGTGCATCCCACAAATCTCCATCAACTGCAAGATGCTATCCTATCAATATGGGCCAACATTTCTAAAGAATGCTTTCAGCACCTTGTTGAATCAGTGCCACATAGAATTAAGGCAGTTCTGAAGGCGAAAGGGGTCAGACACAGTATTAGTATGTGTTCCTAATAATCCTTTAGGTGAGTGTGTGTGTGTGTATATATATATATATATATATATATATACACACACACACAATAACTTGCCAAAAGTATTGGGACGTCCCTCCAAATCCCTGAGTTCAGGTGTTCAATCCCTTCATGGCACAGGTGTATAAATCAAGCACTAGGCATGCAGACGCTTCTACACACATTTGTGAAAGAATGGGTCGCTCTCAGGAGCTCAGTGAACTCAAGCGTGGTACCGTGATAGGTTGCCACCTGTGCAATAAGTCCATTCCTGAAATTTCCTCACTACTAAATATTCCACGCTCAACTGTTAGTGGGATTATAACAAAGTGGAAGCAATTGGGAACAACAGCAACTCAGTGACGAAGTGATAGGCCACGTAAAATCACAGAGCGGGGTCAGCGCATGCTGAGGGTCACAGTGCACAGAAGTCACCAACTTTCTGCAGAGTCAATAGCTCCAGACCTCCAGACTTCTGTGGCCTTCAGATGAGCTCAAGAACAGTGCGGAGAGAGCTTCATGGAATGAAGGGGAATGCTGTTTTTCAGGGGTTGGGCTTGGCCCCTTAGTTCCAGTGAAAGGAACTCTTAAAGTATTAAGACATTTTGGACAATTTCATGCTCCCAACATTGTGGGAACAGTTTGGGGACGACCCCTTCCTGTCCCAACATGACTGCGCTCCAGTGCACAAAGCGTCGGTCCATAAAGACATGGATGAGCGAGTTTGGTGTGGAGGAACTTGACTGGCCTGCACAGAGTCCTGACCTCATCCCGATAGAACACCTTTGGGATGAATTAGAGCGGAGACTGCGAGCCAGGCCTTCTCGTCCAACATCAGTGCCTGACCTCACAAATGCTCTTCTAGAAGAATGGTCAAAAATTCCCATAAACACACTCCTAAACCTTGTGGAAAGCCTTCCCAGAAGAGCTGAAGCTGTTAGAGCTGCAAAGGGTGGGCCGACTCCATATTAAACCCTACGGATTAGGAATGGGATGGCATTAAAGCTCATGTGCATGTGAAGGCAGGCGTCACAACACTTCTGGCAATATAGTGTAGGTAAGAAACTGTGCAAACGGTGATGATGAGCAGCTCCATAATCATAATCTCTTGATTAGCATATGTGCATTACTGTAATTATGACAGTGACACATACGGACTGTGTGAATGATGTTTATTAACACAATGTTTGATACAGTCCTTAACACATGCTCTAGTTAACAGGATTCATTTTCACATCTTTCTCCTTTGACACTGAAATGTGCAGGATCCAGTAAAAAGGATCAATAAATATCCATTGATTTAATATTCAATCGACACACAAACACTGCAAAACTTTCTTTCTCAGTGTTTCTGACTCGTTTCCCAGCTCAAATATATAAACATTCATAAATCAAGACACATTTACTGGAGAAGAGAAACGACTGAAGATAAGTCTTGTTAACCGAGAAACTGATCAAAATGAGTTTCTGTTTAAAACATGAATAAACATCTGCCGATGGAATTCAAAGGGAAAACACTCCATTGGCAGATATTTGCTCTAGTTTTGAACCCAAGACTAAAAACGAGTGCTGGAAAACGAGTCGGAAACACTGAGGAAGAGCCTCATGCTCACGTCCCGCTTCAGATGATTGTCATTTTAGGCACTTATTGGGAACAACAGAAATTAAATCATGTGTGAGCTCAAATAAAAGCATTCAAACTGAAAAGCACGATGCAGTGGCGTCACGTCTGTGTGCGCTGAGAAATCACAGAGATTTTCATTTTCTTATTGCTGAACACTGAGCTTTAGCTTTCCTTCAGTTTCAGAGCGAGGCTCACTCGTCAGGTGTGTCTCAACACATTAAACATGACACCATCTGTGATGAATCAGCCCTGGATGATGTAAACCAAGAGTTTCACTCAGCACATCGTCGTCACATGATGGGATCTCACTGATGCGTGAGACGCTCCGTCTGTCCCGCACACGAGCCGGACCCGTGATGAGCTGACGTCTGACGGCTCAGTACGGCCCGCGGCGGCTCATGGTCAGCGGGAGCGTGACTGACGACAGCGACGACACCTCCCAGTACAGACTGCGCGACAGGAAGAGCCGGTACAGAACCACCACTGAGATGGACTGGCACAGGATCACGCCGATCGTGATGACCTGCAGACACGAGACAGAGACGAGGCATCGTGAGAGCGTTCTGCTGCACTGGACGAGTGTTCGTTTCTCTTTACCTTTTCTTTCTGATGTTCATTGAGCATCACAGAGAACAGGACCAGCACTGGATGACACAGGAACCACAGGAAACAGCCCTGAAACAATTGAAAACCATCATACATTAACATTCAAAAGTCTGGGTTCAGTAAGATTAAAAAAAATTGAAATTAATACTTTCATTCATCAAGGACGCATTAAACGGATCAAAAGTGACAGTAAAGACATTTATAACGTCACAGAAGATTCTATTTCTAATAAATGTTGTTCTTTTGAACTTTCTATTCATCAAAGAATCCTGAGAAATCAAATGTATCAGTTTCCACAGAAATATGAGCTGATAATAATCATAAATGTGTGTTGATCATCAGATCCTCATCTGAGAATGATCAGTGAAGGATCATGTGACACTGAAGACTGGAGTAATGATGATAAACTCAGCTTTGATCACAGGAATAAATCACACTTTACTATATATTCACACAGAGAACAGCTGATCTACACTGGAGGAGTATTACACTGATCTACTGGAGTTATGAGCAGATTCATGAGCAGAAGAGACTCTCTCAGAAACATTCAGAAAAATCTCAAAGGGTAACTAATCCCTAGAACAACTTTTTTTAGTTAATGATCTGCAAGACTGGGGCTTTATTAGTGCTGTTCATTGATTCATTTGGGTATAAAGTGTTTTAATTCTACAATATATGGTGTAAAAGTGTCTGAGTGCTGCCCTCTTAAGGTTGAACGGTGGCTCTTGCAGTTGAGTTTTCCTATTGGACGTTGTAGGTCATCGTGACACATGTTGGCTCTTCCAACGGCTCACTATCCACGGCCCCTGACACGAGCTCACCGCGGCCCCTGACACGAGCTCACCGCGGCCCCTGACACGAGCCCACCGCGGCCCCTGACACGAGCCCACCGCGGCCCCTGACACGAGCCCACCGCGGCCCCTGACACGAGCCCACCGCGGCCCCTGACGACGCTCAGCCCCTGGCACCGCGGCCCCTGGCACGAAGCTCACCGCGCCCCTGGCACGAGCTCACCGCGGCCCCTGGCACGAGCTCACCGCGGCCCCTGGCACGAGCTCACCGCGCCCCTGGCACGAGCTCACCGCGGCCCCTGGCACGAGCTCACCGCGGCCCCTGGCACGAGCTCACCGCGGCCCCTGGCACGAGCTCACCGCGCCCCTGGCACGAGCTCACCGCGCCCCTGGCACGAGCTCAGCTCACCGCGCTCACTGGCACGAGCTCACCGCGCCCTGGCACGAGCCCACCGCGGCCCCTGGCACGAGCCCACCGCGCCCACCGCCCCTGGCACGAGCTCACCGCGGCCCCTGGCACGAGCTCACCGCGCCCCTGGCACGAGCTCACCGCGGCCCCTGGCTCGAGCTCACCACGGCAATACTGTAACGTGCTGGCGTATATAGGGAGTTAAGACAGCTGTCAATCAATCTGTCACTGCGGGTCTCAGGTGCACGCCCCCTGCATAGCCCTGCCCTAGGTTCGTCCCCTCTGTCTCTGCTGGGCTCGGCCCACTTTTCCAGCATTTTTCAAATATTGCCAGTGGGTGGAGTTAGACTGTGAGCAGGGGTTTAGTTACCCTTGAATTATTCCAAACTTTTTATGTGAATAAGAGAGGGTTCATTTATGTCAATCAGTGGTTACCTTGGCGAAGCTGAGGTAGAAGTCTCGTTTGAGCGCGCTCCGCTCCGCTGAGA
>JAGHMJ010000029.1:674738-679738 GCA_018749465.1 Paracanthobrama guichenoti
ACGCTTAATTCTTTACACACATTAAGGCCCTAAAGGCTTAAATCAGAGCAGAAAGTATTAAAGCCATAAAACAGCGTATTCTGTACCAGTATTTCTGTCCTATTTGCCAATACAAATATCTAAACATCTTTATCTTAGATTTACTTGAGACAAGTAATGAACAAATATTTGTCAATGAGTTATGAAAAATGTCCTTTGAATTAGTCCATTGGAAGATATTTGTCCTGGTTTTAATCATAAACTCTTCATTTTGAGCCATTTGACAGAAAACTTCATATTTTGTAATTTTGTTTCTCCAGTAAATGCGTCTTAATGTAAGAATCCCGAGACATTTGCAGTGTAAAGCGGGACAGAATCCCTGAGGAGCAGCACAGATTCCGTATTCTAGCGCTCACGCTGCGCTGTTAAAGCTAACGGAGCCTGCTGGGAACTCGGAGCGCTGGGAATACAACACCTTGACCTCAGTTTGTTCCTTAATGTTTTCTTTACTTGGTCTTAAATTTACCTTCATAAAACCTGCAGGACATGCTAAACTCAATTATTACATAATAAATAAAAATTAGGACAAAAGAAATTGTATAAATGATGACACACACTCACCTAAAGGATTATTAGGAACACATACTAATACGGTGTTTGACCCCCTTTCGCCTTCAGAACTGCCTTAATTCTACGTGGCATTGATTCAACAAGGTGCTGAAAGCATTCTTTAGAAATGTTGGCCCATATTGATAGGATAGCATCTTGCAGTTGATGGAGATTTGTGGGATGCACATCCAGGGCACAGCTCCCTGTTCCACCACATCCCAAAGATGCTCTATTGGGTTGAGATCTGGTGACTGTGGGGGTCATTTTAGTACAGTGAACTCATTGTCATGTTCAAGAAACCAATTTGAAATGATTCGAGCTTTGTGACATGGTGCATTATCCTGCTGGAAGTAGCCATCAGAGAATGGGTACATGGTGGTCATAAAGGGATGGACATGGTCAGAAACAATGCTCAAGTAGGCCGTGGCATTTAAACGATGCCCAATTGGCACTAAGGGGCCTAAAGTGTGCCAAGACAACATCCCCCACACCATTACACCACCACCACCAGCCTGCACAGTGGTAACAAGGCATGATGGATCCATGTTCTCATTCTGTTTACGCCAAATTCTGACTCTACCATCTGAATGTCTCAACAGAAATCGAGACTCATCAGACCAGGCAACATTTTTCCAGTCTTCAACTGTCCAATTTTGGTGAGCTCGTGCAAATTGTAGCCTCTTTTTCCTATTTGTAGTGGAGATGAGTGGTACCCGGTGGGGTCTTCTGCTGTTGTAGCCCATCCGCCTCAAGGTTGTGCGTGTTGTGGCTTCACAAATGCTTTGCTGCATACCTCGGTTGTAACGAGTGGTTATTTCAGTCAAAGTTGCTCTTCTATCAGCTTGAATCAGTCAGCCCATTCTCCTCTGACCTCTCCTCTAGCATCAACAAGGCATTTCCGCCCACAGGACTGCCACACACTGGATGTTTTTCCCTTTTCACACCATTCTTTGTAAACCCTAGAAATGGTTGTGTGTGAAAATCCCAGTAACTGAGCAGATTGTGAAATACTCAGACCAGCCCGTCTGGCACCAACAACCATGCCACGCTCAAAATTGCTTAAATCACCTTTCTTTCCCATTCTGACATTCAGTTTGGAGTTCAGGAGATTGTCTTGACCAGGACCACACCCCTAAATGCATTGAAGCAACTGCCATGTGATTGGTTGATTAGATAATTGCATTAATGAGAAATTGAACAGGTGTTCCTAATAATCCTTTAGGTGAGTGTACTAAACAGAATTGACATAAACGGTCAAAATTGAATAACTGGTACAAACTGACATACCAAATTACATTTTTACAAAAAAAGTTGAACTTTTTGACCCAAAATGTCATAATTATGACATTCTAAATCAAAATTGTGACAAAAAATGTCTAAAATTTATAATAATTTTGACTTTTTGTCATATTTCGACATATAATTTCTTTTTAGCATATCATAACTTGACTTAAGTGATAATTTTGATTTAGCATGTCGTAATTCTGACTTCTACAGAGCTTTAAAGGGTCATGAAACCTGAGATTTTAACAGAAGTGTGTGTTGAACATCATGGAAGACAGCGCTACCATCTGTTGGTTTAATCTGGGGGAAAACTAGTTCATTTTAAATCTTTTTGCTCTATTTTCAACTTCCTGTTTTAAATTCGTCTTCATGTCAACGTCATCGGCTGTGACGCTTTCTCGTACTATAGAACGGCGATGACTCATAATTATTCATGAGACTGTGTGTCTTTATCCTATGAGAAGATGCGTTGCTTAAATCATGACAGCACGTGCTTAATTATTCATGACAGCCCGTGTCAGCAGGAAGGGGCATGTCCACTCATGAGGGGGGAGGGGCCTGTGCTGCATAGTGTGTTTATAAATGTAGGGGCGGAGCTATCAAAATAGGGGTGTGGTCCTTTTGGCTAGGGGCTGCACCTTTACCAGCGCAGATTTCCTGCGGCGCTTGATCTGATGCTGATGTTCACCTCTGCTTCTGTGTCCTCAGTGGATCTCACCTGATCGCCGCTCTGGCCGAGAGGTTCCCACGCTGGCGCATCATCAACATTGATAACGTGAGTGCGCTCTCTTACACACACGTGACCCGTGCCTGAGCATGAGATGTGACGTCTGTGCTTGTGTTTCAGCTGCAGCGCTGCTCGAGTCTGAAGAACCTGCGCTGCGTCCAGGCCAGCAGCAGCTACACCTTCATCCCGGTACACACACACACACACACACCTGCGCTCTCTGCTGCTGAACGCCCCGATGACGGATTCTGTCCTTCTCTCAGGGGGATGTCTGCGATCCGTTTTTCATCAACCAGCTCTTTACAACGGAACACATCGATGTTGTCTTTCACTGCGCTGCTGAAACGCATGTGGGTGAGTACATGTTTGACCAGACCTTATGAATTCATGTTCAACACAATAATCTCACTGTACACCACAGAGAGCTCGCTCCTGTGTCCGTCACGCTTCATGCGTGTGAATGTGGACGGAACGGGCGTTCTGGTGCGAGCGGCGCTGGAGGCGCGGGTCCGGCGCTTCATCTACGTCAGCACTGACGAGGTGTACGGAGACAGTCCGGTCCAGGTGCGTCCCGTGTACCAAAACGGCAGGACTTTACCCCTCGTCCTTCCCTCGGGTCATTTTGACCTGAAACTCAAATTCAAAAATGTTTTAGATTTAAGGATGGTTAGATATTTGTGCTGGAAAACAAGACAAAAATGCCAGTGCGATCAGTAAAAGTTATTCCCATATTCCGGTGTTTGGGATCAGAGCAGTTCAAGCGTCATGCTTTTGTTGGAAGTTGTATTTTTAAAACTTTGAAGTGTTGCAAAAACTACCTAGACATACTGACATATTGCATTCCCTTCTATTTATTGATTGTATTTTGTTTACTCGGTCTTAAAAGGTCTTTAGAATCTCTTAATTCTACATTTATAAGACGTGCAGAAGCCCTGCTGGTGTTTCTGACGCACGGATTGATGCCGGGAGCACGACCTGTAACCCTGTTCAGCTGATCTGTGTTTTGATGTGTTTTTCAGCCGTTTGATGAACTGAGTCCACAGAGACCCAGCAATCCGTACTCGGCTTCAAAAGCTGCGGCAGAAAACATCGTGATGTCCTACTGGATCAAGCACAAGGTATCAGTCTCACAACCACATGCTGAAGCACTTTCCCCCAAAACCTCATCGCTGCAGTCATCCAGATGTTTAACCGGCGCTCCAGATTAAAGCGGCTAAATGGCGGCATGAGTTTTTATGTTTATGTTTCATGAGGTTGTGATGTAATATTGTGGCGTATTTATTGTTCCTCTCCTGAGTTTCCCGCTGTGATCACGAGGAGCAGTAACATTTACGGGCCGCGGCAGTATCACGAGAAGGTACGAGAGCAGCAGCACTGACCACTGCCACGTCATTCAGTGTTTAACACCGTGTGATTGTGTTTGAGCAGGTCATTCCCAGATTCCTGTCGCTCATTCAACGGCAGCAGAAATGGTGAGTTAGTTTGGAGTTTTCCTCCGGGAACCAACACAATATTCCTCATTATAATAATTCATACGCAGAATAAAGGGGCGGGGCCTGGTTGCGTGAGTTAATCGTGTGTTGAAACTGGTGGTTATGGTAAGGGCCGGGGCATTTCCCAAACACCAATCACAACACTCTGCTCCACTGATCCAACAATGGAGAATATGGGGAAATAATCAACATTCAAGAGTTCCTAAAATGGCGTGATGACTGATCAGTGTGTGTGTTGTTGTGCAGCACTATCCAGGGCTCCGGCCTGCAGTCCAGACACTTCCTGTATGTCAGCGACGTCACAGACGCCTTCCTGACGGTGATGGAGAAGGGCATTCTGGGAGAGATTTACAACATTGGGAGCAGCTTTGAAATTCCCATCATTCAGCTCGCCAGAGAACTAGTGAAAATGGTAGGGATCACATGACCAGCTCGACCACCTTGAGTTGTGTAATACCTGAATCATGGATGACAGATACACCTCTTTCTGATATGATCTTTCATGAAGTGTGTATTAGAGCTGTCTGTGAATGTAGAAGCTCTGAAAGACCAGCAGATGAATAAAGTTATTATCTCCTAAGAGAAAGCAGTGATTCGGATCTGAAACGAGTCGTCAGTAATTCAGTCTCACTGAACCTGCATAGAGACAGAGCACATTGTCTCTATAGGTTTGTAACAAATTTGCATAATGCCCACCTCTGGTCCTGATTAGCTGAACAGCCCCACCCTCACTCACTGTAGTTAATTTGCATAATGCCCACCTCTGGTCCTGATTGGCTGAACAGCGTCTCTTAGCCCCGCCCCCTCACACACTGTAGTTAATTTGCATAATGCCCGCCTCTGGTTGTGATTGGCTGAACAGCATCTCTTAGCCCCGCCCTCACACACTGGTTAACGTGCATAATGCC
>JAGHMJ010000029.1:684738-694738 GCA_018749465.1 Paracanthobrama guichenoti
GATGATGATGATGATGATGATGATGATGAATGTGATGATGATGATGATGATGATGATGAATGATGATGATGATGATGATGATGATGAAAAGTGTGATGATGATGATGAATGTGATGATGATGATGATGATGATGATGTGATGATGAAGAATGTGATGATGATGATGATGAAGAATGTGATGATGATGAAGAGTGTGATGATGAAGATGATGATGAGTGTGATGATGATGATGAAGAATGTGATGATGATGATGAAGAGTGATGATGATGATGATGATGATGATGATGAGTGATGATGATGATGATGAGATGATGATGATGATGATGATGAAGAGTGTGATGATGATGTTGATGATGAAGAATGTGATGATGATGAGTGTGATGATGAAGAGTGTGATGATGATGATGAAGAATGTGATGATGATGAGTGTGATGATGATGATGATGATGATGATGAAGAGTGTGATGATGATGAGTGTGATGATGATGAAGAATGTGATGATGATGATGATGATGATGAGTGTGATGATGATGATGAAGAATGTGATGATGATGAGTGTGATGATGATGATGATGAAAAGTGTGATGATGATGATGAATGTGATGATGAAGATGATGATGAGTGTGATGATGAAGAATGTGATGATGATGATGATGAATGTGATGATGATGAAGAGTGTGATGATGAAGATGATGATGATGATGAGTGTGATGATGATGATGATGATGATGAAGAATGTGATGATGATGATGATGATGATGATGATGATGAGTGTGATGATGAAGATGATGATGTGTGATGATGATGATGATGAGTGTGATGATGATGATGATGATGATGATGAAGAGTGTGATGATGATGAGTGTGATGATGATGATGATGATGAGTGTGATGATGATGATGATGATGAGTGATGATGATGATGATGAGTGTGATGATGATGATGATGAAGAGTGTGATGATGATGAGTGTGATGATGATGATGATGAAGAGTGTGATGATGATGTTGATGATGAAGAATGTGATGATGATGAGTGTGATGATGAAGAGTCTCTGTTGTTTTCAGTACAGTGGTATGAGGAGAATCCGAACTACTGGCCGCTGATCAGTGAGAATCCAGAGAACTCTCCAGAGTCATGTGATCAGACGTCTTCACATTCTGTGCCTTATGAAGTCATTAATAACAGCATACTGTAATATTTAAGTGTTATTGTAATATTGTGTATATTATCTAAGACTGTCCATCAGCTGTGAAAGCGTCCGTCTGTGAAGAACAATCCAAAGGGTGAAAGAGACCAAAACATAAATAAGTCATTGGCTGTTTCCACTGTATGTGCTCGGCATGTGGATTGACAGAAAAAGCATTCGTATGATTACATGTATGTAAATTGTTTCATGCTTTAATAAAACAGTGTTTGAACAGGCTAATGATGTTCTGTTGATAATGCTCACCTTACAGTAATCATTCCTGAAAATAAACATCAAACACACATTTATTCATATTTTGGATCTTATACCGGCCAAATAAAATTAAACAAAAATGTAAAATAAGATTACATTTTCATGTCTTCTTTCACGTGTTTATTTGAGAATGAGTTGTAAAATACAGATCAGCTTATGAAACGATCACATCAGAAATGCATTATACTGTGTTTTTATTTTCTTTGTTTTTAATGAATGATACCATAATAATATAATGAACCAAAGGTCCTTCAGTCCAGATTAAACACAGCCATTGTCCTCGTAGCTGTTAAAGAGGTAAAAATAACAAGATGTAAAATAAGTCTCTGAGTGTGTGTGTGTGTGTGTGTGAAATTTCAGCTCAAAATACCCCACAGATCATGTTTATAGCATCAGTCACTTTTTGAGGTGCCTTTAAATGCAAATGAGCCGCTGCTCCCCGCCCCCTTACAGGAAGAGGGCGGAGCTTCAAGAGCTCATGTTAGCAGCTCTGATTACCTCACGCGCACACACACACTGAAAATATCAGAAACTGTTCAGCTTTTATGATCAAACCGGAGCCGGACAATGATGGAGAGACTCAAGAAGAAGAGACAACATGTAGAATGAGACAGGACGTTTCTGAAGGGATAGTTGATGAGTTTATGAGTTATTTATGAGCATATTCTGTCATTATGATCTATAAACCGCTGGTGTGGGAACTGTTGTGAGATGAGCAGAGAATATCTGCTGATGAAGAGAGAACAGGGATAGTTTAGTTTAATTACGGTTATAACTTATGTTGTCATCTTGCTTTATGACATGCTATTGCGTTTGTGTTCGTACTGTATCAATAAATGTGAAAGACGGACGACAGCTTGAGCGACTCCCAAATGTGCTCGACTACAACAACTCTTCCTCTCTCAACATGTTCCCGGGGGCGGGGTTATGTAAATGTTAGGGTTAGTGATGTCACTGACTCGCTGTAGTCCCTACCAGCCGTTTGTTGTAGTCCTTAAAAAGAGATTTCTGTGAAAGAAAAGATCTCCCTTTGCTTTGAGCGTCGTTACTTTGCAGATGTTGTGTCTGCTCAAACAGCGACACTACACACTCACTGAAGCTAAACACATCAAATCATCATCAAACACACCTTTAAGATACATTTTCATCTCAAGTTTAAATCTAAAAAAAAAGATTTTTGCAATTAGAAAATTTACATTTATGAATGTCATATTTGGCTAAGGTTTATAAAATATCATTTTTCTTTTCACATTCATGAAAACCAAAAATTAAATTTCAATATGTAAATTCAAAGTTAGGATTCCCATAAGATTTGATAAAATCACAAACATCACACCAAAGAGAGCAGTCTGAGGTTTCTCTGAACAGAGGGAATTAAAGTCATTCTGATCTGGGTCAGTGCTTCCGGAAGTGTGTTTGTGTGACGGACAGCGCCACCTGGCGTCAGCGCGCGCTCGTTGTGTTCAGCGCAGTTCGGAAGTGACGTTTAAGGGAAGTCGCACGTGTGCAGAACAGCATGTTGCTCTCTGTTACTCCAGCACATGTGTGTGTTTATGTGACTGTGTAAACGCTCATCGGGTCCGATCATGACGGGTGAACAGGAGCGGTATCCGCCGCCGAGCTTCAGCGGAGCACCGGCGGGTCAGTGGCGCGGGTTCGAGGCGTCCCGGGACTGGAGCTGGACTCAAGCCGCGCCGGCCGGACCCTGGAGCTCAAGCCCCGGCCAGCGGCACCAGCAGCAGCAGCAGCAGCAGTACGGTACGCGAGGAGAGACATCATGTACTAACAACACCAGAATACAGCTGTAGCACATTCAGCTGATAATGGACTGTGTGTGTGTGTGTGTGTGTGTGTGTGTGTGTGTGTGTGTGTGTGTGTGTGTGTGTGTGTGTGTGTGTGTGTGTTAGAGTTAGTATGTAACAGTTAGATCTCTGTTTGACCTCTTGTCTTTCATCAGGTCATCCTCATCATCATCACCGTGATGTCTGGCGTGGTTCAGGACACCATCAGTGGGGTAAAAAGGTACACAAACTCTTCATGTGTGTGTTTGGTCCAGTATTAGTGTTCATCTCTGGTCCAACATGAGCGTGTTTCCTCGAGCAGAAGCAGAAAGAGCCCGAGTTCAGTCACTTCTGTGACCCGTGTGACAGAGGCTTCAAAACTCAGGACAAATATGATGAACACATCTCTCAGCACGTGAAGGTAATCCTCCGCCGTGTGTGTGTGTGTGTGTGTGTGTGTGAGAGAACTGACCCTGTGTGATCTTCTGCTGTGTGATCTTCTGCTCTGCTGTGGAAGACTGCCGTTTCACCGCACACGAGAAGCTGGTGAAGATCCACTGGAGAAACGTAAGCTCATGCTGACCGCTCCGGGACAAACCGAACGAACCGTACAGCTTTAATAATCACTCTGAGCCAATCAGAATCCTGCTTTAAAGAGCGCGAGCATTGAAAGCAACTGAACCGAGAGTAAACAGAACGATATCTGGCGACATGAACACTGATATAGTTCTCGTTCTCTGTATCTGACGCTGGTGTTCTTCGGCAGAATCACGCTCCGGGAGCCAAGCGGATCCGACTGGACACGGCCGATGACGTCGCTCGCTGGAGAGAGGAGAGACGCCGGTGAGATGGATGACAGTCATGCGGTCACGGTGATAAACCGGACAATAGCAGCTGTTTCTGAGAGATAAACGCTATTCTGACCTCATATCTCCAGTCAATGACTAATTTAGACGTTTTGTCTCAGAATTATGACTTTATAACTTTTTATAACCCTAGCAACCACCCAGAATACCTTGGCAACCACATAACAAAACTCTAGCAACCAGCCCTAGCAACCAGCCCAAGTATCCAGCAACACCTTAGCAACCACCCAGAGTCCCTAGCAACCACATAACAATACCATAGCAACCACCCTGAGTACCCTAGCAACTGCATAGCAACCACCTTAGCAGTACCTTAGCAACATTCTGTCAGTGTAAGACTATGGGATTTTTCTGAGTTTTAATGGTCATTTTTAGGGAAACCGTATAACTCTTCAGTAAATTGGCTTTTTATGATATGAGCTCAAAATATAATAATTGCGGAGCGTTTGAGTCTCGTGGGTCTTTATTAAATCCTCCTCGTGTGCAGAAACTACCCGACGCTGAGGAACGTGGAGAAGAAGCAGAGGCTGGAGGAGGTGAAGGAGCAGCGAGGAGACGTGCTGGAGACGCCGCAGTTCGGGTGTGTTTCTGACCACCACTGCACACACTGCGCTCGCTCACTGACTGATTTAACCATGATCTGTGTGCAGGCGCATGAGGGGCCGCGGCGGAGCCCATCAGAAGAGACCGCATCAGGAGCGGGACCCGCTCGCCGCGCTGGCCGACAGTGAGCCCGGTCAGAAACACTCACTGTTACTCACATTTCTCAATGTGTTTCACTCAGTCACAGCAACTTCTTGTTTTTCAGAGTCTGATAAGGAAGAGTCGGTTCAGCAGACGCAGGCTGGACTCACTGTTGCACCCAAGTGTGTGACCTCTGCCCTCGGGTCACTGATGTCCAGCTACGGGGACGCAATGACCAGCAGCGAGAGCGACGGAGACGCAGACGGTAAAGATCTGTACATTGAGTTCCTCCTTATCGCCACTGTAGCATCAGCTCTTTCCTCTGTGTCTGAAGCTTCAGTCTCTCTAAATCCCGCCTCTCTGAGACCTGCTCTGCTCTGATTGGTCAGAAAGCAAACACTCATTATCATATCTGTATCTCAGCTCTTGACACAGTGATACGAACAGTAACGAAGAAGCTGTTCAGCCAATTAAAACCAGAGGCAGGCATTATGCAAATTAACTAGTGTTTGAGGGTGGGGCAAAGAGACACTGTTCAGCCAATCAGGACCAGAGGCAGGCATTATGCAAATTAACTACAGTGTTTGAGGGTGGGGCAAAGAGACGCTGTTCAACCAATCAAGACCAGAGGTGGGCATTATGCAAATTAACTAGTGTTTGAGGGTGGGGCAAAGAGACGCTGTTCAACCAATCAAGACCAGAGGTGGGCATTATGCTAATTAACTAGTGTTTGAGGGTGGGGCAAAGAGACGCTGTTCAGCCAATCAGGACCAGAGGCAGGCATTATGCAAATTAACTACAGTGTTTGAGGGTGGGGCAAAGAGACGCTGTTCAACCAATCAAGACCAGAGGTGGGCATTATGCAAATTAACTAGTGTTTGAGGGTGGGGCAAAGAGACGCTGTTCAACCAATCAAGACCAGAGGTGGGCATTATGCTAATTAACTAGTGTTTGAGGGTGGGGCAAAGAGACGCTGTTCAGCCAATCAGGACCAGAGGCAGGCATTATGCAAATTAACTACAGTGTTTGAGGGTGGGGCAAAGAGACGCTGTTCAACCAATCAAGACCAGAGGTGGGCATTATGCAAATTAACTAGTGTTTGAGGGTGGGGCAAAGAGACGCTGTTCAACCAATCAAGACCAGAGGTGGGCATTATGCTAATTAACTAGTGTTTGAGGGTGGGGCAAAGAGACGCTGTTCAGTAAATCAGGACCAGAGGCAGGCATTATGCAAATTAGCTACAAACCTGCAGGTCCAGCAGGAAGTGAGACTGAATTACTGATGTCTCGTTTCAGTTCAGAATCGCTTCTTTCTGCACTTTGATCTTTGAAACTTTGCAGAGCTTCTACATTCACAAACCGCTCTAATGTCCGCCTGTCCAGCCGTGCTTTATATGTGCCAGTGCTGACTGAAGCTCTGCTGTCTGACTCTCAGACGCTGCGGTGCTGAGAGCGAGTCTGGCGTTAGAGGAGAACAAGACGTTACTGGCGGATCAGCCACTTCCTGTCCAGAGGAGCACAGCACCGCATGAGGACAAACACACCAACAGACCACAGCAATCCCATCATGCCCCGGCCGGCAGAGGGAGAGGAAGAGGGAGAAGAGGAAGAGGTCAAAGTAACTCAGATAAGCCACAGCGACATCGACCAACACTACTAGAGATGGTGAGTGAAACACTAAATTACACTTTACTATACATTCACATAGAGAACAGCTGATTTACACTATTAATATAATTAACACTTCACTGCTTTACTGGATTTATGATCAGAGAAATGAGAACACGTCCAGTTGTGACTCCAGAACAGTAAAGGAATGACAGAATGTGTTGCTCTTCTGAATGTCTGTGTGTTGTGCAGCTTCTGGCTCCGGACATCCGTCACGAGAGGAATGTTGTTCTGCAGTGCGTCCGCTACATCGTCCGGAATGGATTCTTCGGTCTGGCTGGGAAAGACTGTCAGGATGAGGACGTGACAGGAGCTGAAGGAGGACGGCAGGATCCTCCGACAGAAACCGTGTGTGACGTCAGCTGTGAGAGTCCCGCCGGAGCCAGTGTGTTCCAGCAGCTGTTCGCTCGGGGTCTGGTGTGTGACGCGCCAGAGCAAACATGAAGAACCGAACTCGTGTCAGTGTGAAGCCACTGGATCAGAACACGCTGAGCTCATCCGCTCGGGACTGAAGTGCTTAAGCCTCTGAGAGCAGGCTGTGTGTGTGTGTGTGTGTGTGTGTGTGTGTGTGCGCTGTCCGCTCACACTCAACACAGAGACAATCAAACGCTGATTCCTATGGAAGCTTGTGTTTCCACCATAAAATATATTAAAAGGTGAATCGTGAGTTTTTTTCTCTCACAATTCTTCTCTTCACAATTCTCTCAGCTTGCAGTCGTGAGTTTATAGCTCATGATTCTGACATTTTTCTAATTCTGATTTTGTTTTTTGAAAATCACAATTCCAAGTTTATATCTTAGAAGCCTGACTCACATTCTGCAATAAAAAAATAAAGGGAAAAGGAAAAAAAAAGTCAAAATTGTGGCAAAAAAAAGTCAGAATTGCAGGAAAAATCTGAATTGAGATAAACTTCCGTTTCGTTGTATATCTTGTAATTGTGACTTTTTTTCATAATTGTAACACTCTCAGAATTGCAAGAGAAAGTTGCATTGACCTTTCTTGATTTTGTCAGAAACAAGCTTCCAAACATTTTTTGTAATTGCAGTTGAACGGATTCTTAAACGCCTCTGATTGGCCATTGTGTTCACACACTCAACATATTTGACTGTGATTGGCTACAATGACACAGGAACATTAGAAAGTGTTAGAAATCCCTAATAGATCCGCTGATAGATGGATCTGCTGATAGACGGCTGCTTTCTAATGCTCCCGTGTAAGCGCTCGGTGAAGAGCATTGATCATTGTAGCCAATTCAAACTTTGTAACTTGCAATTCTGATAAAAGTCACAATTCCAAGTTTATATCAGAATTCTGACACTTTTCCCCCAGAATTCTAAGATATAAACTCGCAATTCTGACTTTTTTTTCCTCATAATTCCCATTGTATATCTCAATTTTTATATACTTGGATAATGAACTTGGAATTGTGACACTTTCTCAGAATAGCGAGTAAGTTGCAATGACCTTTTTTTATTCTGTTGGAAACAAGATATTCCATATTTTTTTATTTACTAATCACATGTTTGTTCTTTCAATAGAAAAGATGGAAATACAAGTGAATTTGTATAACATGATCTGTGTAAAGTTTCCATCACGGCTGGTGGTTTTTGGTAAAGCCCACAGATGTCAGCAGGTCAATAAAGGAAGTGTGTGTGTGCGTTAGGAACCTGGGTGTGCTCTTTGATACCAATCTTTCATTTGAAAGCCACGTTTCTAACATCTGTAAAACTGCATTCTACCATCTTAAAAATATATCTAAATTACGGCACATCCTTTCGATGCAAAATGCTGAACAGTTAATTCATGCGTTCATGAGCTCAAGGCTAGATTACTGTAATGCTTTACTGGGTGGTTGCCCTGCTCGCTTAATAAACAAACTCCAGCTGGTCCAAAACGCAGCAGCTCGAGCTCTTACTAGAACCAGGAAGTGTGACCATATTAGCCCGGTTCTGTCAACACTGCACTGGCTCCCTATTAACCTCCTGGGTGCCACTCTCCATGTACGAGGACATTATATTTCTCTGACACCACACACGTCACAGTTTTAGGGTTTCACCAGGACAACAACTTCTCCTTGGTCTTTAAAAATGATTGAATGCATCATATAATATGATAATATTTTATAATTATTTAAAACGGACTAATTTTCAAATAGTTTGTTATACACTCACCTAAAGGATTATTAGGAACACATACTAATACGGTGTTTGACCCCCTTTCGCCTTCAGAACTGCCTTAATTCTACGTGGCATTGATTCAACAAGGTGCTGAAAGCATTCTTTAGAAATGTTGGCCCATATTGATAGGATAGCATCTTGCAGTTGATGGAGATTTGTGGGATGCACATCCAGGGCACGAAGCTCCCGTTCCACCACATCCCAAAGATGCTCTATTGGGTTGAGATCTGGTGACTCTGGGGGCCATTTTAGTACAGTGAACTCATTGTCATGTTCAAGAAACCAATTTGAAATGATTCGAGCTTTGTGACATGGTGCATTATCCTGCTGGAAGTAGCCATCAGAGAATGGGTACATGGTGGTCATAAAGGGATGGACATGGTCAGAAACAATGCTCAAGTAGGCCGTGGCATTTAAACGATGCCCAATTGGCACTAAGGGGCCTAAAGTGTGCCAAGAAAACATCCCCCACACCATTACACCACCACCACCAGCCTGCACAGTGGTAACAAGGCATGATGGATCCATGTTCTCATTCTGTTTACGCCAAATTCTGACTCTACCATCTGAATGTCTCAACAGAAATCGAGACTCATCAGACCAGGCAACATTTTTCCAGTCTTCAACTGTCCAATTTTGGTGAGCTCGTGCAAATTGTAGCCTCTTTTTCCTATTTGTAGTGGAGATGAGTGGTACCCGGTGGGGTCTTCTGCTGTTGTAGCCCATCCGCCTCAAGGTTGTGCGTGTTGTGGCTTCACAAATGCTTTGCTGCATACCTCGGTTGTAACAAGTGGTTATTTCAGTCAAAGTTGCTCTTCTACCAGCTTGAATCAGTCAGCCCATTCTCCTCTGACCTCTAGCATCAACAAGGCATTTCCGCCCACAGGACTGCCGCATACTGGATGTTTTTCCCTTTTCACACCATTCTTTGTAAACCCTAGAAATGTTGTGCGTGAAAATCCCAGTAACTGAGCAGATTGTGAAATACTCAGACCGGCCCGTCTGGCACCAACAACCATGCCACGCTCAAAATTGCTTAAATCACCTTTCTTTCCCATTCTGACATTCAGTTTGGAGTTCAGGAGATTGTCTTGACCAGGACCACACCCCTAAATGCATTGAAGCAACTGCCATGTGATTGGTTGATTAGATAATTGCATTAATGAGAAATTGAACAGGTGTTCCTAATAATCCTTTAGGTGAGTGTAAATCAACATCTCAGGAAAATGTTATGGGGTTTCTAATCAAAATATGACTTTCTTGATTTCACACACGTCCACTTTAGACTGAAGTCTTGTTTCTCAGGCATTCTGGAGACACAAGTGAACAGAAAGACATTACATATCAATGTTCCTATAAAATAT
>JAGHMJ010000029.1:709738-737238 GCA_018749465.1 Paracanthobrama guichenoti
TGCTCAGACTCCACCCACTCGCTCTTCTGATCTTGTTATTTTTATTTCTTATGCATGTTATGATCATTTTAATAACCGCTTTGAATTACCATTGTGTATGAACTCGTGCCGTCAGCGTTAACGCATATGATTTTTAATTTAAAGTCCTTAACCCGTTAAAATTAACGCAAATAAACACAAATAATGGTTTATGCAGTCAAAGCGGTTGATTTAGGAGTTTTCGGATTCTCCAGTGATCCTTGAAGCGTGTAGAACATCAGTTCTGTGATCTGATTGCTTACTTTGGATATAGCAAATGATGAATGGCGTGCGCTTAATACTACGCCCTAGTATGAAATGTGCTCTATACATAAACTTTGAATATGTATGTAGATCTTTAATGGCTCATGCCTCACATCTGACGGTGTTCCCGCAGGACCTGGTGAAGAGTCACCTGATGTACGCGGTGCGGGAGGAGGTGGAGGTGCTGAAGGAGCAGATCAAGGAGCTGATGGAGAAGAACTCCCAGCTGGAGCAGGAGAACGCGCTGCTGAAGACCCTGGCCAGTCCCGAGCAGCTGGCGCAGTTTCAGGCGCAGGTTCAGTCCGGCTCGCCCACCGCAGGCGCCCCGCCGGCCCTGCCGTCCAACCCGGGTCCCGGGGCCACCGCGTGACTACCTCTGCTGACCCAACCAACACTAGCTGATACTGTGAACGGACTCCAGCATGAACTTCATCGCACATATTGCTGTCAAACGCCACCCGTCAAGAGCTTCACCCGCCTCAGACAATCAGTGCTGACGGAGCCGCCGCTGTCAGTGTGAGCCGAGCCGGAGCCGCGCCCTCCACCGGTTTTTATGATGCTTTTATTTTCGTTGCTGTATTATATAAATGAGCACTTTGTAGTCGACACATGTGAATACGACCAAACGAGGGCGAATGTGAACTTTGACCTGTGGGAATCTGGGACTGTTTAAAGGCTTGCGTGTTTGTGTGTGTTCGCGGTGAGAACGGACACACGGACGTCCTCATGAACGATTAAGTTATTTGCCTTACAGTCCATCGCTCTGGTCAGTGATCGTGACCCTTGACCTCACAGTACATGCATGTTTCCTTCAAACGATGTGACATCATGCAGTTGCACATTGACTTTAATAAATGACCATGAAATGAAAGCTGGTGTCCTGCTGCTCTCTAGTCTCTCCAGAGCTGATATTATGGGATGAACCTGTAGAATAACATCATAGTTAAGTGTTTACTTTATTGCACTTTATCTGTAAGCATCTGTAGATTTCAATCTGTAAAGGCGGTGAGTTTGAGTCAGAAATCTCCACACACTCCAAACGTTATTCATATCTATATTCATATATCATTCCTGATTTATAGAACATATTACTCCTGCTAGGCAACTAAATCTCGTCATGAGGACTGACCTCGAGTCGTCTGACCGCTGACTGATGCTCATTCTTCCTCAGACAGACCATCAGCTCATCCCGTTTGACCCTTTAAAACCTGACATGTGTAAAGTCCAGTTTATTGAACCTTTAGACGAAACATATTGAAAGTTTGGATGGTGATTATCACCAGGCTTTGATGGCTCATATAGTCTGATACAGTGAGAATACGCTGAAAATCAGCTCAACTTTATTCAGAAGCTCAAATATGCTGCAGATGCTCATATTAATGAGATCGTTATAACTGTACAGCAGATACTGACATAAAATACATATATCATTCAGAGGCGTATCAGATGATGCAGTAGCTTTATAGGGATAATGTGTTGTGGAACGGAGAAAGTCAAATCATCGTCACTCGTCTGGATGAATTGAAGGAAGAATCTGTGTTTATGTTCTGCTGTGACCTTTGACTTTAAGTTTCAAACCCTCTGCCCCACAGCAGCCAATCAGCAGCAGCGCTTCAGTGTGTGACAGTGAGAGTCCAACCGTCTGAGCCGTGAGTGTGTGTGTGTGAGTGTGTGTGAATGTGTTTGCTGTCAGCAGGAAGCGGCTCCTTGCAGCCTCACATTCCCTCTCATTCTGCACTGTGAAATATTCATCATGTTCAGTTTTATTCAACATAAATGATGAAATCTGTGTTCAGCGATGTTCAATGCTGGTGATGTGAAGTTAGTGCAACATTATTTATACAACGTTCATGGAGCGTTTCTTCTGAAACATTTTAAATGGACATTCATCTAATGTTCTTTAAATGTTACTACTTGTTTTAAAACACTGAACGTTCTTTCAGAGTAACGGTCAGAGAACGTTTGAGAGTAACGCTTAGAGAACGTTTGAGAGTAACGCTTAGAGAACGTTTGAGAGTAACGCTTAGAGAACGTTTGAGAGTAACGCTTAGAGAACGTTTGAGAGTAACGGTCAGAGAACATTCAAGAGTAACGCTCAGAGAACGTTCTAAAGTAACGGTCAGAGAACGTTTTGAGAGTAACGCTTAGAGAACGTTTGAGAGTAACGCTTAGAGAACGTTTGAGAGTAACGCTTAGAGAACGTTTGAGAGTAACGTCAGAGAACGTTTGAGAGTAACGCTTAGAGAACGTTTGAGAGTAACGGTCAGAGAACATTCAAGAGTAACGCTCAGAGAACGTTCTAAAGTAACGGTCAGAGAACGTTTTGAGAGTAACGCTTAGAGAACGTTTGAGAGTAACGCTTAGAGAACGTTTGAGAGTAACGCTTAGAGAACGCTTTGAGTAGCGCTTAGAGAACGTTTGAGAGTAACGCTTAGAGAACGTTTGAGAGTAACGCTTAGAGAACGTTTTGAGAGTAACGCTTAGAGAACGTTTGAGAGTAACGCTTAGAGAACGTTTGAGAGTAACGCTCAGAGAACGTTTGAGAGTAACGGTCAGAGAACGTTTGAGAGTAACGCTTAGAGAACGTTTGAGAGTAACGCTTAGAAGAACGTTTGAGATGTAACGCTCAGAGAACGTTTGAGAGTAACGCTTAGAGAACGCGTTGAGAGTAACGCTCAGAGAACGTTTGAGAGTAACGCTTAGAGAACGTTTGAGAGTAACGCTTAGAGAACGTTTGAGAGTAACGCTTAGAGAACGTTTGAGAGTAACGGTCAGAGAACGTTTGAGAGTAACGGTCAGAGAACGTTTGAGAGTAACGCTTAGAGAACGTTTGAGAGTAACGCTTAGAGAACGTTTGAGAGTAACGCTTAGAGAACGTTTGAGAGTAACGCCAGAACGCTTGAGAGTAACGCTTTGAGAGTAACGCTTAGAGAACGTTTGAGAGTAACGGTCAGAGAACGTTTGAGAGTAACGCTTAGAGAACGTTTGAGAGTAACGCTTAGAGAACGCGTTTGAGTAACGCTTTAGAGAACGCTTGAGAGTAACGCTTAGAGAACGTTTGAGAGTAACGGTCAGAGAACGTTTGAGAGTAACGGTCAGAGAACGTTTGAGATAACGCTCAGAGAACGCGTTTGAGAACGCGTTGAGAGTAACGGCTTAGAGAACGTTTGAGAGTAACGCTAGAGAAACGTTTGAGAGTAACGCTCAGAACGTTTGAGAGTAACGCTTGAGAAACGTTTGAGAGTAACGCCTAGAGAACGTTTGAGAGTAACGCTCAGAACGTTTGAGAGTAACGCTTAGAGAACGTTCAAGATTCAAGAGTTTTATTTGTCACACACACAGTTATATACAGAATATACAACCGGCAGTGAAATGTAAACAGGTCCGCTCCATGGACAGTGCAAATTCACAGTTAAAAACACAAGGAGGAAATTATAATAGAAATAGAATAAAAAAAAGTACTATATATATATGTATCTGTAGAATTATAAATAATCAAGTCAAGAGAAAAAAAGTAAAAAATAAGAATACAGAAGTGGAATAAAATAATTGAAGTAGACTGTGCAGTGAGTAAACTGTAGACTTATAAATATGTGGTTAACAAATGTATAAGAGTATAATGTGCAAACAGGTTTATAGCAGGTTGTTACACAGTATCGGTGTGTCGATGTTTATCCTGAAGTGAAGTCACGTGATGTTAAGTGACTGAGTTCAGGAGTCTGATGGCCTGGGGGAAGAAGCTCCTCCTGAGTCTCTCAGTTTTGGCCATCAGGCTTGGAGCGCTACCAGATGGTAGCAGCGTGAAATGAGGGTTTGCAGGGTGATTAGAGTCCTTGATGATCTTGGTAGCTCTACCTTTGCAGCGTTTGGTGTAGACGTCCTGCAGAGACGGGAGAGCTGACCCTGAGATACGCTCGGATAAGCGCACGACTCTTTGCAGGGCTTTGCGGTCATGACTGGTGCTGTTCCCATACCACACTGAGTTAATACACTTTCTATCGCCCCTAAATAGAAAGTTTTCAGGATAGCTGGTGAAACCCTGAATTTCCTCAGCTGGCGCAGGTGGTACAGTCTTCAAAAGTAACGGTCGGAGAACGTTTGAGAGTAACGGTCAGAGAACTTTCTTTCAGAGTAACGGCCAGAGAACATTTGAGAGTAACGGTCGGAAAACGTTCTTTCAGAGTAACGGACGGAGAGCGTTCTTTCAGAGTAACGGTCGGAGAGCGTTCTTTCAGAGTAACGGTCGGAGAGCGTTCTTTCAGAGTAACGGACGGAGAACGTTCTTTCAGAGTAACGGTCGGAGAGCGCTCTTTCAGAGTAACGGTCGGAGAGCGTTCTTTCAGAGTAACGGTCGGAGAGCGTTCTTTCAGAGTAACGGTCGGAGAGCGTTCTTTCAGAGTAACGGTCGGAGAGCGTTCTTTCAGAGTAACGGTCGGAGAACGTTCTTTCAAATAGCAGTCGGAGAGCGTTCTTTCAGAGTAACGGCCGGAGAGCGTTCTTTCAGAGTAACGGCCGGAGAGCGTTCTTTCAGAGTAACGGCCGGAGAGCGTTCTTTCAGAGTAACGGCCGGAGAGCGTTCTTTCAGAGTAACGGCCGGAGAGCGTTCTTTCAAATAACGGCGGGCGTTCTTTCAAATGTAACGGCGGAGGCGTTCTTTCAGAGTAACGGCCGGCGTTCTTTCAAATAACGGCGGCGAGCGTTCTTTCAGAGTAACGGCGGGAGAGCGTTCTTTCAAATGCGGCGGCGAGCGTTCTTTCAGAGCGGCGAGCGTTCTTTCAGAGTAACGGCCGGAGAGCGTTCTTTCAGAGTAACGGCCGGAGAGCGTTCTTTCAAATAACGGCGAAGCGTTCTTTCAGAGTAACGGCGGAGAGCGTTCTTTCAGAGTAACGGCCGGAGAGCGTTCTTTCAGAGTAACGGCCGGAGAGCGTTCTTTCAGAGTAACGGCCGGAGAACGTTCTTTCAGAGTAACGGCGGAGAAGCGTTCTTTCAGAGTAACGGCGGGCGAAAGAACGGTTCTTCTTTCAGAGTAACGGCGGGCAGAAGTAGCGGTCTTCTTTCAGAAGTAACGGTTCAGCAAAGTAGCGCGGAGAACATTCTTTCAGAGTAACGGTCGAAGAACGTTCTTTCAGAGTAACGGTCGAAGAACGTTCTTTCAGAGTAACGGTCGAAGAAGAGAACGGCCGGAGAACGTTTCGTTCGAGCAAAGTAACGGTCGGGAAAAGTAACGGTCGGAGAACGTTCTTTCAGAGTAACGGTCGGAAAACGTTCAAGATTAATGGTCGGGGAACGTTCAGAGAACGTTCTTTCAGAGTAACGGTCGGGCAAAGTAACGGTCGGAGAACGTTCAGAGTAACGGTCGGAGAAGAACGTTTCTTTCAGAGTAACGGTCGAAGAACGTTCTTTCAGAGTAACGGTCGAAGAACGTTCGAGATTAACGGTCGGAGAACGTTCGAGATTAACGTTCGAGCAAAGTAACGGTCGGAGAACGTTCGAGATTAACGGTCGGAGAACGTTCTTTCAGAGTAACGGTCGGAAAACGTTCAAGATTAACGGTCGGGGAACGTTTTTCAGAAACGGTCGAGAGTAACGGTCAGGAAACGTCGGAGAACGGTCGAGTAACGGTCGGAGAACGGTCGGAGTAACGCGGTCGAGAACGGTCGGAGACCGTTCAATAGTAACGGTCGGAGAACGTTCTTTCAGAGTAACGGTCGGAGAACGTTTGAGATTAACGGTCGGAGAACGTTCTTTCAGAGTAACGGTCGGAGAGCGTTTGAGAGTAACGGTCGGAGAGCGCTCGGAGAGAACGCTCGAGAGTAACGATCGGAGAACTTTCAGAGAACGGTCGAGAGTAACGGTCGGAGAACGGTCGAGAGTAACGGTCGGAGACCGTTCAATATAGTAACGGTCGGAGAACATTCTTTCAGAGTAACGGTCGGAGAACGTTTGAGATTAACGGTCGGAGAACGTTCTTTCAGAGTAACGGTCGGAGAGCGTTTGAGAGTAACGGTCGGAGAACGTTCGAGAGTAACGATCGGAGAACTTTCAGAGAACGGTCGAGAGTAACGGTCGGAGAACGGTCGAGAGTAACGGTCGGAGACCGTTCAATAGTAACGGTCGGAGAACATTCTTTCAGAGTAACGGTCGGAGAACGTTTGAGATTAACGGTCGGAGAACGTTCTTTCAGAGTAACGGTCGGAGAGCGTTTGAGAGTAACGGTCGGAGAATGTTCGAGAGTAACGATCGGAGAACTTTCAGAGAACGGTCGGAGTAACGGTCGGAGAACGGTCGAGAGTAACGGTTGGAGACCGTTCAATAGTAACGGTCGGAGAACATTCTTTCAGAGTAACGGTCGGAGAACGTTTGAGATTAACGGTCGGAGAGCGTTTGAGAGTAACGGTCGGAGAATGTTCTTTCAGAGTAACGGTCGGAGAATGTTCTTTCAGAGTAACGGTCGGAGAGCGTTTGAGAGTAACGGTCGGAGAATGTTCTTTCAGAGTAACGGTCAGAGGACATTTGAGAGTAACGGTCGGAGAATGTTCGAGCAGAGTAACGACCTTTAGATTACTTTTGACTGAATTTGTTTTTCGCAGAGATCTGAATAGGATATTTTGCATCACACTGATCTAAAAATCAAAGAGAAAGAAAGAAAATATATTCCATTCTTTGGTCTAGTTTTCCAGAATCGATCATTATTGGATGTGATGATGTTAGTTTCAAATCTGATCAGTAATGAGTCTCATGATCACATGGTCTGATTGAAGTCATTCAGGCCTCAAACAGCATTAACATCAAAGCAGGTGCTTTTTTGATTGTTTGTTTCACCTTAATCATCACAAACACTCATCATCATCATCATCATCTAAAGGCCTGAGCGAGACGTTCAAACGACAGCGCTGAGGTTTCCTAGCAACGACTGATAAACAGGATGCGAAAACACCTGATCGTTCAGTCTACAGGTGAGGGATTCATGAAGCACACTCGTCATGATTCAGCAACTCCCATCAACCCATCAGAGTCTAGAGCGGATCAGGTCTGATGATGTCAGACAGCGAAACACTTGCTATGAAATGTTAATTTGAGGTTTTATTGAACTGTTGAACATTGAAAGTTTAAAATATTTCACAGCTCTTCACGACTTCAGTCTTTCCTCTTATGAAAAATTATATTTTTTGCATTTTATTTCCATTTCAAACAGCTGAGAAGCCGCCACTGAACTAGAGCAGCTTTGACACCTGTAGCTCTCCTTCAGCGCCGCTCCTCCAGCTGAGCCCGGAGCTCCTGCAGCTGATGCTCCAGGTGTGTGACGTCAGCGCGCAGCTGCCAGTGTCCCGCCTGCGCCTTCATCAGCTGACAGCGCAGACGCTTCAGGACGGCTTCACATCTGCGCTGCTGGATCTGAGCCAAGAAACCTCACGTCAGACGATCAGCTGTCTCATATCTGATGAAGTGTGCATTATCTGCTCACCTCGATCTCTCTCCTCAGCTGCGTCTGCGCTCGCTCTTCCTCCTCAAGTTCCGCTCTCCTCTTCCTCACTGTCTGTCTGCATTCATGAATATTCGCCTTAAGAATGTCAATTTCCTTCTGGAAAGATCAAAACAAACAGCGCAGGGTGTTTCCACACACCTATTCTTATGCCAATCTTGGGATATTGCATAATAAACAATGGATGGAAATGCATGTGTGTGTGTGAGTGTGTCAGCGTGAGTGTGTGTGTGTGTGTGTGTGTCAGCGTGTGTGTGTGTGTGCGCGTGTGAGTGTCAGTGAGTGAGTGTGTGTGTGTGAGTGTGTCAGCGTGAGTGCGAGTGTGTGCGTGTGTGTGTGAGTGTCAGTGAGTGTGTGTGTGTGTGTGTGTGTGTGTGTGTGTGTGAGAGTGTGTGAGAGTGAGAGTGTGTGAGATACCTGTGTCTGGCGGACAGTGCTGCCGTCAGGCTTCTTCAGGTCGGTCTCCAGCTCCTCCAGCGCTCCTCTCAGCTCCTGCACCTCCTGCTGTTTCTGCTGCAGCTCCTGATGGACGTCGGCTCGGCTCTCCAGCGCTCTCACGGCCGTCCGGTAGTCCTGCGTCACTCCGCGGTACAAGCTGAACTGCACAAGCTGCGAGCGGCTCTTCTCCTGCTGCTCCTCGATGGCGTTTCTGAGCTTCAGGTTCTCCAGCAGGACATCCTGGATATGTGTGTCCAGATGGACGGTGGCGCTGCGCACCTGCTCCATCTCACAGTGAGCGGCGCTGAGCAGCCTCTCCTTCAGACTCACAGTAGAACACACACACATGCAGCTTTGATCCGCCTCCGCCAGAGACGCCTGCAGGAAACACATACCTGAATCACACGTTGTGAAGGAGCAGGACTATTGTGTGTGTGTGTGTGTGTGTGTGTGTGTGTATGCACCTGTAGCGCGTGTAGCTGGTGCTGCGCGTCTTTCAGCTCCTGCGCGCGCGCCGCCCCCTGCTGCAGAACCTCCTGTAGCGCGTCATTCAGAGGAAAGTCCTGTGGTCTGAACACAACAAACGAGTCAGGGGTTTATACTTCATTATCTAACGCACGGGGCCGAGGAATCAGCATTATCTGACGGACACGCTGGCCGAGGAATCGCCGTTATCTGACGCAGAGGCCGAGGAATCGCCGTTATCTGACGCGCAGGCCAGAGGAATCGCCGTTATCTGACGCGCAGGCCCGAGGAATCGCCGTTATCTGACGCGCAGGCCTGAGGAATCGCCGTTATCTGACGCAGAGGCCCGAGGAATCGCCGTTATCTGACGCGGAGGCCGAGGAATCGCCGTTATCTGACGCGGAGAGGCCGAGGAATCGCCGTTATCTGACGCGGAGGCCGAGGAATCGCCGTTATCTGACGCGCAGGCCCGAGGAATCGCCGTTATCTGACGCGCAGGCCCGAGGAATCGCCGTTATCTGACGCAGAGGCCCGAGGAATCGCCGTTATCTGACGCAGAGGCCGAGGAATCGCGGCGTTATCTGACGCAGGCCGAGGAATCTCCGTTATCTGACGCGCGAGGCCCGAGGAATCTCCGTTATCTGGCGCGAGAGGCCCGAGGAATCTCCGTTATCTGACGCAGAGGCCCGAGGAATCGCTGTTATCTGACGCGCAGGCCCGAGGAATCGCCGTTATCTGCGCAGAGGCCAGAGGAATCTCCGTTATCTGACGCAGAGGCCCGAGGAATCTCCGTTATCTGACGCAGAGGCCCGAGGAATCGCTGTTATCTGACGCAGAGGCCCGAGGAATCGCTGTTATCTGACGCAGAGGCCCGAGGAATCGCTGTTATCTGACGCGCGCAGGCCCGAGGAATCGCCGTTATCTGGCGCAGAGGCCCGAGGAATCGCCGTTATCTGACGCAGAGGCCCGAGGAATCGCCGTTATCTGACGCAGAGGCCCGAGAGGCCAGAGGAATCGCCGTTATCTGACGCAGAGGCCGAGGAATCGCCGTTATCTGACGCGCAGGCCCGAGGAATCGCCGTTATCTGACGCGCAGGCCCGACGAATCGCCGTTATCTGACGCAGAGGCCAGAGGAATCGCCGTTATCTGACGCAGAGGCCAGAGGAATCGCCGTTATCTGACGCAGAGGCCAGAGGAATCGCCGTTATCTGCCGCAGAGGCCGAGGAATCGCCGTTATCTGGCGCCGCCAGGCCCGACGAATCGCCGTTATCTGGCGCAGAGCCCGAGGAATCGCCGTTATCTGCCGCAGAGGCCCGAGGAATCGCCGTTATCTGACGCAGAGGCCCGAGAGGCCAGAGGAATCGCCGTTATCTGACGCGAGGCCCGAGGAATCGCCATTATCTGGCGCGCGAGAGGCCAGAGGAATCGCCGTTATCTGGCGCGCGCAGCCCGACGAATCGCCGTTATCTGACGCAGAGGCCGACGAATCGCCGTTATCTGGCGCCAGAGGCCGACCAGAATCGCCGTTATCTGGCGCGAGGCCAGCGAATCGCCGTTATCTGACGCACAGGCAGACGAATCGCCGTTATCTGACGCAGAGGCCCGAGGAATCGCCGTTATCTGAAGCAGAGGCCCGAGGAATCGCCGTTATCTGGCGCGAGAGGCCGAGGAATCGCCGTTATCTGACGCAGAGGCAGACGAATCGCCGTTATCTGACGCAGAGGCCAGAGGAATCGCCGTTATCTGACGCACAGGCCCGAGGAATCTCCGTTATCTGACGCACAGGCCCGAGGAATCTCCGTTATCTGACGCGAGGCAGAGCGAATCGCCGTTATCTGGCGCGAGGCCCGAGGAATCGCCGTTATCTGACGCGCAGGCCCGAGGAATCGCCGTTATCTGCCGCAGAGGCCAGAGGAATCGCCGTTATCTGCCGCAGAGGCCAGAGGAATCGCCGTTATCTGCCGCAGAGGCCAGAGGAATCGCCGTTATCTGCCGCAGAGGCCAGAGGAATCGCCGTTATCTGCCGCAGAGGCCGAGGAATCGCCGTTATCTGACGCAGAGGCCCGAGGAATCGCCGTTATCTGGCGCGAGGCCCGAGGAATCGCCGTTATCTGACGCGCAGGCCCGACGAATCGCCGTTATCTGACGCAGAGGCCGACGAATCGCCGTTATCTGACGCAGAGGCCGACGAATCACCGTTATCTGACGCACAGGCCCGAGGAATCGCCGTTATCTGACGCAGAGGCCAGAGGAATCGCCGTTATCTGACGCACAGGCCCGAGGAATCGCCGTTATCTGACGCAGAGGCAGACGAATCGCCGTTATCTGACGCACAGGCCCGAGGAATCTCCGTTATCTGACGCAGAGGCCGAGGAATCGCCGTTATCTGACGCAGAGGCAGACGAATCGCCGTTATCTGACGCGGAGGCCGAGGAATCGCCGTTATCTGACGCGCAGGCCCGAGGAATCGCCGTTATCTGACGCGGAGGACAGAGGAATCGCCGTTATCTGACGCGGAGGCCGAGGAATCACCGTTATCTGACGAGCAGGCCCGAGGAATCTCCGTTATCTGGCGCGAGGCCGAGGAATCTCCGTTATCTGACGCGAGGCCCGACGCAGAGCCAGAGAATCTCCGTTATCTGGCGCGAGGGCCCGAGGAATCTCCGTTATCTGACGCAGAGGCCCGAGGAATCTCCGTTATCTGACGCAGAGGCCCGAGGAATCTCCGTTATCTGACGCAGAGGCCCGAGGAATCTCCGTTATCTGACGCAGAGGCCCGAGGAATCGCCGTTATCTGACGCAGAGGCCCGAGGAATCGCCGTTATCTGACGCGCAGGCCCGAGGAATCGCCGTTATCTGCGCGCGAGGCCAGAGGAATCGCCGTTATCTGCGCGAGGCCCGAGGAATCGCCGTTATCTGACGCAGAGGCCGAGGAATCGCCGTTATCTGACGCAGAGGCCCGAGGAATCGCCGTTATCTGACGCAGAGGCCGAGGAATCGCCGTTATCTGACGCAGAGGCCGAGGAATCGCCGTTATCTGGCGCGCGAGGCCGAGGAATCGCCGTTATCTGGCGCGAGAGGCCCGAGGAATCGCCGTTATCTGACGCAGAGGCCGAGGAATCGCCGTTATCTGGCGCGCAGGCCCGACGAATCGCCGTTATCTGACACAGAGGCCCGAGGAATCGCCGTTATCTGACGCAGAGGCCCGAGGAATCGCCGTTATCTGACGCAGAGGCCCGAGGAATCGCCGTTATCTGGCGCGCCAGGCCCGAGGAATCGCCGTTATCTGACGCGAGGCCCGAGGAATCGCCGTTATCTGGCGCAGGGCCCGAGAATCGCCGTTATCTGCCGCAGAGGCCAGAGGAATCGCCGTTATCTGCCGCAGAGGCCAGAGGAATCGCCGTTATCTGGCGCGAGGCCGAGGAATCGCCGTTATCTGACGCGCAGGCCGAGGAATCGCCGTTATCTGACGCGCAGAGCCGAGGAATCGCCGTTATCTGACGCGGAGGCCCGAGGAATCGCCGTTATCTGACGCAGAGGCCCGAGGAATCGCCGTTATCTGACGCGCAGGCCGAGGAATCTCCGTTATCTGGCGCGGGCCGAGAATCGCCGTTATCTGGCGCGAGGCCCGAGGAATCGCCGTTATCTGGCGCCAGGGCCCGAGGAATCGCCGTTATCTGGCGCAGAGCCCGAGGAATCGCCGTTATCTGGCGCGAGGCCCGAGGAATCGCCGTTATCTGGCGCGAGAGGCCGAGGAATCGCCGTTATCTGGCGCGAGGCCGAGGAATCGCCGTTATCTGGCGCGAGGCCAGAGGAATCGCCGTTATCTGGCGCGAGGCCGAGGCCGAGGAATCGCCGTTATCTGACGCGCAGGCCCGAGGAATCGCCGTTATCTGACGCAGAGGCCGAGGAATCTCCGTTATCTGGCGCGAGCCCGAGGAATCGCCGTTATCTGGCGCAGAGGCCCGAGAATCGCCGTTATCTGACGCAGAGGCCCGAGGAATCGCCGTTATCTGACGCGCAGGCCCGAGGAATCGCCGTTATCTGACGCGAGAGGCAGAGGAATCGCCGTTATCTGGCGCGCAGAGGCCGAGGAATCCGTTATCTATCTGGACGCAGGGCCGGAGGAATCTCCGTTATCTGACGCGAGGCCCGGCCGAGGAATCTCCGTTATCTGGCGCAGAGGCCGAGGAATCGCCGTTATCTGCCGCAGAGGCCAGAGGAATCTCCGTTATCTGACGCAGAGGCCGAGGAATCGCCGTTATCTGACGCAGAGGCCGAGGAATCGCCGTTATCTGGCGCCAGAGGCCGAGGAATCGCCGTTATCTGCCGCAGAGGCCCGAGGAATCGCCGTTATCTGACGCAGAGGCCCGAGGAATCGCCGTTATCTGACGCAGAGGCCCGAGGAATCGCCGTTATCTGGCGCGAGGCCAGAGGAATCGCCGTTATCTGGCGCGAGGCCCGAGGAATCGCCGTTATCTGACGCGAGGCCCGAGGAATCGCCGTTATCTGACGCAGAGGCCCGAGAATCGCCGTTATCTGGCGCAGAGGCCGAGGAATCGCCGCTATCTGACGCGAGAGCCCGAGGAATCGCCGTTATCTGACGCGAGAGGCCCGAGGAATCGCCGTTATCTGACGCGAGGCCCGCCCGAGGAATCGCCGTTATCTGACGCCAGAGGCCCGAGGAATCGCGCCGTTATCTGACGCGCAGGCCCGACGAATCGCCGTTATCTGACGCAGAGGCCAGAGGAATCGCCGTTATCTGACGCGCAGGCCCGAGGAATCGCCGTTATCTGGCGCGAGGCCGAGGAATCGCCGTTATCTGACAGCGCGAGGCCCGAGGAATCGCCGTTATCTGGCGCGAGGCCCGAGGAATCGCCGTTATCTGGCGCCAGAGGCCGAGGAATCGCCGTTATCTGACGCGAGGCCCGAGGAATCGCCGTTATCTGGCGCAGAGCCCGAGGAATCGCCGCCGTTATCTGGCGCAGAGGCCCGAGGAATCGCCGTTATCTGACGCACAGGCCCGAGGAATCGCCGTTATCTGACGCAGAGGCCCGAGGAATCGCCGTTATCTGACGCGGAGGCCCGAGGAATCGCCGTTATCTGACGCAGAGGCCGACGAATCGCCGTTATCTGACGCGCCAGCCCGAGGAATCGCCGTTATCTGCCGCAGAGGCCGAGGAATCGCCGTTATCTGACGCAGAGGCCCGAGGAATCGCCGTTATCTGACGCAGAGGCCCGAGGAATCGCCGTTATCTGGCGCGAGAGCCCGAGGAATCGCCGTTATCTGACGCAGAGGCCCGAGGAATCGCCGTTATCTGCGCGCGGCCCGAGGAATCGCCGTTATCTGACGCGCGAGGCCCGAGGAATCGCCGTTATCTGACGCAGAGGCCAGAGGAATCGCCGTTATCTGACGCGAGGCCCGAGGAATCGCCGTTATCTGACGCAGAGGCCCGAGGAATCGCCGTTATCTGACGCAGAGGCCCGAGGAATCGCCGTTATCTGGCGCGCGAGGCCGAGGAATCGCCGTTATCTGGCGCAGAGGCCGAGGAATCGCCGTTATCTGGCGCAGAGGCCGAGGAATCGCCGTTATCTGGCGCGAGAGGCCCGAGGAATCGCCGTTATCTGGCGCGCCAGGCCCGAGGAATCGCCGTTATCTGACGCGAGGCCAGAGGAATCGCCGTTATCTGGACGCGAGAGGCCCGAGAGGCCAGAATCGCCGTTATCTGACGCCAGAGGCAGGCGAGGAATCGCCGTTATCTGACGCAGCGCCGGCCCGAGGAATCGCCGTTATCTGACGCGAGAGGCCAGAGGAATCGCCGTTATCTGACGCAGAGGCCGAGGAATCGCCGTTATCTGGCGCGAGGCCGAGAGGCCGAGGAATCGCCGTTATCTGGCGCGAGGCAGAGGAATCGCCGTTATCTGGCCGCGCAGGCCGAGGAATCGCCGTTATCTGGCGCGAGAGGCAGAGAGGAATCGCCGTTATCTGACGCGCGAGCCGAGGAATCTCCGTTATCTGCGCGCGGGGCGAGGAATCGCCGTTATCTGACGCGCAGGCAGAGGAATCGCCGTTATCTGACGCGAGGCAGAGGAATCGCCGTTATCTGGCGCGAGCGCAGAGAATCGCCGTTATCTGACGCGCGGGCAGAGAGAATCGCCGTTATCTGGCGAGGCGAGGAATCGCCATTATCTGGCGCGGAGGCGAGAATCTCCGTTATCTGGCGCGCGGCAGGCGAATCGCCGTTATCTGACGCGCAGGCCGAGGAATCGCCGTTATCTGACGCGGAGGCAGAGGAATCGCCGTTATCTGGCCGCGCGAGAGGCAGAGGAATCGCCGTTATCTGACGCGGAGGCCAGACGAATCGCTGTTATCTGACGCAGAGGCCAGAGGAATCGCCGTTATCTGACGCGCAGGCCCGAGGAATCGCCGTTATCTGACGCGGAGGCCAGAGGAATCGCCGTTATCTGACGCAGAGCCAGAGGAATCGCCGTTATCTGACGCGGAGGCAGACGAATCGCCGTTATCTGACGCAGAGGCTCGAGGAATCGCCGTTATCTGACGCGCAGGCCCGAGGAATCGCCGTTATCTGACGCAGAGGCCAGACGAATCGCCGTTATCTGACGCAGAGGCCGAGGAATCGCCGTTATCTGACGCAGAGGCCAGAGGAATCGCCGTTATCTGACGCAGAGGCCCGAGGAATCGCCGTTATCTGACGCAGAGGCCAGACGAATCGCCGTTATCTGGCGCGAGGCCAGAGGAATCGCCGTTATCTGGCGCGAGGCCGGACGAATCGCCGTTATCTGGCGCGAGGCCCGAGGAATCGCCGTTATCTGACGCCGCAGAGGCCGAGGAATCGCCGTTATCTGACGCGAGAGGCCAGAGGAATCGCCGTTATCTGGCGCGAGGCCGAGGAATCGCCGTTATCTGACGCAGAGGCCGACGAATCGCCGTTATCTGACGCAGAGGCCCGAGGAATCGCCGTTATCTGACGCAGAGGCCGAGGAATCGCCGTTATCTGACGCGAGGCCGAGGAATCGCCGTTATCTGGCGCAGAGGCCGAGAATCGCCGTTATCTGACGCGAGGCCCGAGGAATCGCCGTTATCTGGACGCAGAGGCCCGAGGAATCGCCGTTATCTGACGCGAGAGGCCAGAGGAATCGCCGTTATCTGCCGCAGAGGCCGAGGAATCGCCGTTATCTGACGCAGAGGCCCGAGGAATCGCCGTTATCTGACGCGAGGCGAGCGAATCGCCGTTATCTGACGCGAGAGGCCGAGGAATCGCCGTTATCTGACGCGCAGGCCGAGGAATCGCCGTTATCTGACGCAGAGGCGAGGAATCGCCGTTATCTGACGCGCAGGCCCGAGGAATCGCCGTTATCTGACGCAGAGGCCCGAGGAATCGCCGTTATCTGACGCAGAGGCCGAGGAATCGCCGTTATCTGACGCAGAGGCCGACGAATCGCCGTTATCTGACGCAGAGGCAGACGAATCGCCGTTATCTGACGCAGAGGCCGAGGAATCGCCGTTATCTGACGCAGAGGCCGAGGAATCGCCGTTATCTGACGCAGAGGCAGACGAATCGCCGTTATCTGACGCAGAGGCCGAGGAATCGCCGTTATCTGACGCAGAGGCAGACGAATCGCCGTTATCTGACGCAGAGGCCGACGAATCGCCGTTATCTGACGCGCAGGCAGAGGAACTCCGTCTAACGCTGATTTCTGTCAGTAAAGCCTCAAATGTTTCGACTCAAAGTAAAGTCAAACAATACAAACACAATTCGGCAGTTTATCAGATGAGAACTTACTACACTTTCCTCAGAAATATAGTTTTACCTGTGATTGTCCATCATTGCGGCGGGAAAGACGAATAACGGAGGCGCGCATGCGCGTCAATATCAATGCCGTTATTTAGTGTCGTTGAGAATTCAAGTTTAGTCATTTTTATTATTTTTTATTTTATATAGTTTTATTAATCAATAGTTTTAGTTATTTTAGTGCTTCAAGTTAAACTAAATGGAAATGAGAAACGCTGAAAAAAATGTGTTTGGTTACAGCTTTATTTGAAGTAAATAAAAGCTTTTTTTATTGTTTAAGTTTCAGCAAACTATAATAACCGTGTGTGTGTGTGTGTGTGTGTGTGTGTGTGTGTGTGTAAATATCTGTTTTCTTCAGTGTTTTTGTTTTTAAGGACAATGATTGTCAGAAGCTTATATTTTTTATTAAATATTTTCTGCAAAACAAAAGTTAAAAAATACAATAAATAATGTTAACATTTATGTTTTATTACTATTAATAGCTGTTATTTTACACCTATAATGTAGCTAACCTTAAACACTTTTGGCATAGATGGTGGGAAACATTAATGATCATTTTGTACTGTTGTCAGGACTATCAGAAGTCAAACCTCATGCAGCTGCATATTTATATACATTATATTATATATTTGGCCTGTGCGCGATTGTTCTGCATCTATTTCAGACGATCTGGACCATATATGACTGGAAATATGACAAATATTGTGAAATCAGTGACTGTGAGTGAAGTGAGCGGATGATTCCACACATATAACACACTGTGTCTAACGGAGGCCAGCTAGCAGTTGCTGCGTTAGTAAACCTCACTCCTCTGATCTCAAGATGCTCTAGCGACTGGGGCGGGGTTGCAGCCTTTAGCCTCCTCGTTAGAGCGTCCGACTCTCATCCGGGGGACCCGAGTTCGAGTCCCGCTTAGAGCGAACAGGAGGAGTTACATATATATATATATATATATATATATATATAAATTAAACTAATATAAAACTATAAATATAACTATATATTTATATAAAACTATATATATATATATATATATATATATATATATATATTATATATTTTTTTTTTTTTTTTTTTTTTTTTTTTAATGGGAGCTTGTTTCCGCCAGGGTATAAAACGGTATTTAAAAAAAGTTGCAGTTACCTTTGCTATTTTTTAGGCTATTCCTGGAAATAAGCTTCCATAATTGAACTAACACTACAAGAGCAAATGCAACTCATGAGAAATGTTCCGATGTCCAACTGCCTTTTTTGGATTCATATATTACACTTACTCGTGTAGACTACACATCCCATGAGCCAACGCGCTGGTGACGTTTCCTGTCAAACAGCACCACGTGATGTTTCTGGGTTTCTCCTCCAGGGGTCGCTGAACTCTCATTTCATTTCTGTTTTATCAGAAACATTTATACGACAGCGAGTCAAAATCTAATTAATTGGAATTGGAAAACAAATCGAAATAATCCCCCGGAATCTATATAAAATTATTAAACTAATCGAGATGAGCCGGTAATCTGAAACGACTATGATTAATCCATCCTGAGCAGCGCTGAGAAAAGTAACAGCTTACATTGTGCCTGACCAATCAGAGACAGTGCCGACTGCGAAGCCACGCCCACAAATCGCTCGGTTCCGTGTTGTTTCTATGGCCATGTGTGCTCTTGTGCTTCATTGACCTTTAGTTTGATAGGGATGACCAGTAAATAGACAGTTATTGTGAAATAATAAACTTTTATTAGTCCTCTGGAGTGATTTATCAACGGATCGCAGTCTACATTAGTATGTTTTGCTGTAATGGTTAGCTTTCTGCTATAATGCTAGAGAAGCCTGAGTGATTGACAGCGCTGTATTAATGTACCGGGATCGCGCTGATGTCGGCGGCTCTGATCCGGATCCTGAGGCGCGTTTCGCCTCCTCTTCAGACTGTGAGAATCTGCAGATCGAGGAGCCACAAGGCTGAGGATTTCCTGATGAGCGACGCGGTCCAGAGACGCATTAAACGCGTGATCGATGAGCACACGAGCATTACTGATCGATTAGAGAGCGGTCAGCTGACCGAGTCTGACCGAAGGGCGTTAAACCAGAAACTAGTCGAAGCGTCCAAGGTGATCAACGCGTTTGAGAGAACTCAACTAGCGCTCAGAGAGAGGGCAGAGATACACACTCTCATCCACAGTGAGTGACCCTAACTGTACCCGATCACTGACCCTAACTGTACCCGATCACTGACTCTAACTGTACCCGATCACTGACCCTAACTGTACCCGATCACTGACTCTAACTGTACCCGATCACTGACCCTAACTGTACCCGATCACTGACTCTAACTGTACCCGATCACTGACCCTAACTGTACCCGATCACTGACCCTAACTGTACCCGATCACTGACCCTAACTGTACCCGATCACTGATCCTAACTGTACCCGATGACTGACCCTAACTGTACCCGATCACTGACTCTAACTGTACCCGATGACTGACCCTAACTGTACCCGATCACTGACCCTAACTGTACCCGATGACTGACCCTAACTGTACCCGATCACTGACCCTAACTGTACCCGATCACTGACCCTAACTGTACCCGAACACTGACCCTAACTGTACCCGATGACTGACCCTAACTGTACCCGTGACCCGAACTGACCTGTACCCGATGACTGACCCTAACTGTACCCGATCACTGACCCTAACTGTACCCGATGACTGACCCTAACTGTACCCGATGACTGACCCTAACTGTACCCGGTGACTGACCCTAACTGTACCCGATCACTGACCCTAACTGTACCCGATGACTGACCTTAACTCTACCCGATCACTGACCCTAACTGTACCCGATGACTGACCCTAACTGTACCCGATCACTGACCCTAACTGTACCCGATGACTGACCCTAACTGTACCCGATGACTGACCCTAACTGTACCTGATCACTGACCCTAACTGTACCCGATGACTGACCCTAACTGTACCCGATGACTGACCCTAACTGTACCCGATGACTGACCCTAACTGTACCCGATGACTGAGCCCTAACTGTACCCTAACTGTACCTGATCACTGACCCTAACTGTACCCGATGACTGACCCTGACTGACCCCTAACTGTATCACTGACCCTAACTGTACCCGATCACTGACCCTAACTGTACCCGATCACTGACCCTAACTGTACCCGATGACTGACCCTAACTGTACCCGATCACTGACCCTAACTGTACCCGATGACTGACCCTAACTGTACCTGATCACTGACCCTAACTGTACCCGATGACTGACCCTAACTGTACCTGATCACTGACCCTAACTACCCGATGACTGACCCTGACTGTACCCGATCACTGACCCTAACTGTACCCGATCACTGACCCTAACTGTACCCGATGACTGACCCTAACTGTACCCGATGACTGACCCTAACTGTACCCGATCACTGACCCTAACTGTACCCGATGACTGACCCTAACTGTACCTGATCACTGACCCTAACTGTACCCGATCACTGACCCTAACTGTACCCGATGACTGACCCTAACTGTACCCGATCACTGACCCTAACTGTACCCGATGACTGACCCTAACTGTACCCGATGACTGACCCTAACTGTACCCGATCACTGACCCTAACTGTACCCGATGACTGACCCTAACTGTACCCGATCACTGACCCTAACTGTACCCGATGACTGACCCTAACTGTACCCGATCACTGACCCTAACTGTACCCGATGACTGACCCTAACTGTACCCGATGACTGACCCTAACTGTACCCGATGACTGACCCTAACTGTACCTGATCACTGACCCTAACTACCCGATGACTGACCCTGACTGTACCCGATCACTGACCCTAATGTTCTGTGTGTAATGTGTGTTCCCCGTGTGTTCCTCATGTGTTCCTCATGTGTTCATCGTGTGTTCCCCGTGTGTTCCTCATGTGTTCATCGTGTGTTCATCGTGTGTTCATCGTGTGTTCCTCGTGTGTTCCTCGTGTGTTCCTCGTGTGTTCCTCGTGTGTTCCCCGTGTGTTCCCCGTGTGTTCATCGTGTGTTCCCCGTGTGTTCCTCATGTGTTCATCGTGTGTTCATCGTGTGTTCATCGTGTGTTCCTCGTGTGTTCCTCGTGTGTTCCTCGTGTGTTCCTCGTGTGTTCCCCGTGTGTTCCCCGTGTGTTCATCGTGTGTTCCTTGTGTGTTCCCCGTGTGTTCCCCGTGTGTTCATCGTGTGTTCCTCATGTGTTCCTCATGTGTTCCCCGGGTGTTCCTCATGTGTTCCCCGTGTGTTCATCGTGTGTTCCTCGTGTGTTCCCCCGTGTGTTCCTCATGTGTTCCCCGTGTGTTCATCGTGTGTTCCTCATGTGTTCCCCGTGTGTTCCTCATGTGTTCCCCGTGTGTTCATCGTGTGTTCCTCATGTGTTCCCCGGGTGTTCCTCATGTGTTCCCCGTGTGTTCATCGTGTGTTCCTCATGTGTTCCCCGTGTGTTACAGACAGCAGTGCTGAAGAGCAGCAGATGCTTTCACTCCTGCGAGAGGAACATGAGGAGCTGAGCAGAAGACTAGAGCAGCTCAACAGGAAGGTTTGGACCGTTCCTTCACTTATCCGTCAGGAACTGTGTCTAGAGAAAGTCAAATGTTGATTTCACGTTTCAGCTGATGGAGGCACTGGTTCCTGCCGAGGATCTGGATGGCAGAAGCGTTGTGCTGGAGGTGGCGGCGGGACGGACCACCGGAGGTCTGATCACATTCCCATCAGACACCAGAGCTTCGCTGACAGCTGTGTGTGTGACGCGTGTGTGTGTGTGTGTGTGTGTGTGTGTGTGTGTGCGTGTGTGTTGATGTAGGGGATGTCTGTCAGCAGTTCACACGAGAGATCTTCGACATGTACCACGGCTTCGCCTGCCATAAACACTGGGACTTTGAGCTCTGCAATTACACTCCGGCAGATTATGGTACGCCTCACTCAGGGGTCCTCAGACCAGACAAAACCATTAGATTAAAGTGATTAAGTGCATCAATAAATTACATTAAAATAAATCAATAAAAAATATTAGTTAGTTATTACTTAAGTAAATAAATTAAATTAGATTAAAATACAGAAATAAATGTAATTAAATGGAAAAAGAAAGTTATTAATCTATTAAATAGACTAAATTAGATTACATAAATACATTTTTTTATTATTAATATACATAAGTAAAAGAAAAATATTAGTTATTAATTTATTAAAAGATTAAAGTAAATAAATATGTTTTGATAAATATAAATTAAAATATCATTATCTGTTAATAATTTATTAAATAATTACATTATTTACTTTTATTAATATAAATAAATAAAATAAAGTATTATCAGTTATTAATCTATTAAATGGATTAAATTAAAGTAAATAAATAAAAGTTTGATTAATTTAAATTAAATAAAAGTTTAAATAAATAATACATTTAACAGTACATTACTATAGTGAGTAGAAAAAAATTATGTAACTTGATAGAAACTAATTTTAGATTTATAATATACATTTGCAATAATATGTAATTGCGTATTGTGTGTGTGACGTCAGGAGGGCTCCACCACGCTGCCGTCAGGATCTCGGGCGACTCTGTGTACCGCTGGCTGAAGTTCGAGGGCGGGACGCACCGAGTGCAGAGGATTCCTGAAGTGGGTCTGTCGTCACGCATGCAGCGCATTCACACGGGAACCATGACGGTCATCGTGCTGCCGCAGCCACGTGATGTCAGCCGATCGCTGTTCAACCTCATTCTGCCTATGTGTGATTCTGTTCTGATGTAAGTAACGCTAATAACTCTGCAGGTCGACATTCACATCGCGCCTAAAGACCTGCGGATTGACACGTTCAGGTCGCGCGGCGCGGGCGGACAGAGCGTCAACACCACCGACAGCGCTGTACGTGCGGTTCACCTGCCCACAGGTGCGTCCACTGACACTTAAGATAATGAGATGAGAACGAAACTGAACTGATCTGAACAAAGACTCGTCGTTTTCTGTAGAGCTGCTTTACAGCTGAATCTGAATTAGTCATACATTATATTGCCAGAAGTGTTGTGACGCCTGCCTTCACATGCACATGAGCTTCAATGCCATCCCATTCCTAATCCGTAGGGTTTAATATGGAGTCGGCCCACCCTTTGCAGCTCTAACAGCTTCAGCTCTTCTGGGAAGGCTTTCCACAAGGTTTAGGAGTGTGTTTATGGGAATTTTTGACCATTCTTCTAGAAGCGCATTTGTCAGCGCAGAGGTCAGGCACTGATGTTGGACGAGAAGGCCTGGCTCGCAGTCTCCGCTCTAATTCATCCCAAAGGTGTTCTATCGGGATGAGGTCAGGACTCTGTGCAGGCCAGTCAAGTTCCTCCACACCAAACTCGCTCATCCATGTCTTTATGGGCCGACGCTTTGTGCACTGGAGCGCAGTCATGTTGGGACAGGAAGGGGCCGTCCCCAAACTGTTCCCACAAAGTTGGGAGCATGAAATTGTCCAAAATGTCTTGAAGCATTAAGAGTTCCTTTCCCTGGAACTAAGGGGCCGAGCCCAACCCCTGAAAAACAACCCCACCCCATAATCCCCCCTCCACCAAACTTTACACTTGGCACAATGCAGTCAGGCAAGTCCCGTTCTCCTGGCAACCGCCAAACCCAGACTCGTCGATGGGATTATCAGGCAGAGAAGCGTGATTGGTCACTCCAGAGAACACGTCTCCACTGCTCTTGTAGCGAATATCGAGCCCCACGGGAAATGGTGCGGGATTTATGCATGCGTTTAATCGTGTTACGATCAAATATGCACAGATCCGCACAGAGGGGAATTTTGATATTAACAGTTGATTATAACGGATTATAACAATTATTAATATCTAGGGCTTAATTCAACTTTTAGAAATTTCTTTGATTCTAGAATTGAGTTCAAAGGACGGATAATTGTCCACCAAATATCTCCTTTTAATAACTCTTAAACACGTTTCTCTGGCCAGGAGAAGTATCTTTCTTTTAATTTGTAACAGGGTCGGTTCACCGTAAAAGTGACCTATGTATGAGCAAACCAAGCGCAATCACGTGTGAATATATATATTTTAATAAATCAACAAACAATAAACAAACATACACAAATTAACTGAAAGGAGGAAGGAGAGAGAGGGAGAAAGAGAGAGAGAGAGAGAGACACAACGGTGATACTATCGACACAACCTATGAGCACAAGCAAGAAATCAGTCCAGCTTATTGGTATAAGCTCAAAACTTTATAACGACAGCTTAAGGGATACTTGCATATGTTTCCTTGGTTGTGAGCTCGTGCGTTTAGGGGAATTCCGCAATCCGGTCCGTGTTTCAGTCTTGCCGGGTGGTTCCTTGGAGTCCGCGGGAAATTCAACTTTGGTTCCTTTGTGTGATGAGATCCGTTGGAGGATGGCGAAGAGGAAGAGGAGAGAAGAGAAGAGAGACAAGAGGCCGAGAAGCGTTTGTGGCCCATTTTTAAAGGGCCGCGACGGGGCACACCTCTTTTGTCGGAACAGCCAATCAGAGCGAAGGAACTCAGAAGCGGGAAATCTCCCTTTGTCTTGGGCCTCGCCTCATTAACATGTTTTATGGCTCTCTTAGATAAGCAGACTTTGGGGTTTTGGCATGAAAGAAAGAGTCTGATGCATCATAGTACCCCACAACACACCTAGCCGGCCTACAAATTGCGAGACAAAGATTTCGAGACCAAGCATGGGGGGGCTTTAACTTAAGAGTTAAAGGAATGGCGAGGATTGACGTCATTCTTCCTTACGCATTCACTGGCTATAAGTTTCTAACCTATCAAAACACATCTAAAGTGGTTATAACAAAAAGCATGCATACATACAGGCCTCATCTGAAGGCCACAGAAGTTTGGAGGTCTGGAGCTATTGACTCTGCAGAAAGTTGGTGACTTCTGCGCACTGTGACCCTCAGCATGCGCTGACCCCGCTCTGTGATTTTTACGTGATCAACACGTTTGGATGGGTGTCCCAATACTTTTGGCAATATAGTGTATCTGGCTTGCATCACTGATCCTGTTTATCGCTGTGAAGCTGGACTCCGTTTGGTCTTTTGTGTTCAGGCACCGTCGCTGAATGCCAGCAGTTTCGCTCTCAGCTGAAGAACCGCGATACGGCGCTGCGTGTCCTCCGTGCACGGCTGTACCAGAGCATCATGGGACAGCAGAGAGAGCAGACGCACAGCGCACGCAGACAACAGGCCAGTTCAGCAGTCGAACCAAACACAACTAATGACTTCAGCAAGAGTGGAGACACATCAGAACATATCTCTGAACCAGTGCAGTCAGAAAAATCTGCTTCATTCAAAGGGAAACAAGACGACTGCATTGGCAGATATTTGCTCTTGTTTTAAGCACAAACTCACTTCATTTTTAAACAAGACATAATATCTTCAGTCAGTAAATGTGTCCTGATTTAAGAATTCAGATATTTGTGCTGGAAAACATTGTGTTTGCAGTGCAGGTTTGACTAACGTGTGTGTGTGTGTGTGTGTGTGTGTGTGTGTGTGTGTGTGTGTGGCTCAGGTGGGCACTCGATGTCAGTCGGAGAGAATACGCACTTATAACTTCAGTCAAGATCGAGTGACGGACCACAGGATTGGTCATGTGATGCGTGACATCAAGGTAACGTTCTGAATGAGCCATATCAGACTATATGAGCCATAAAAGCCTGATACATAGAAGCCTGTTGTGTTGTGTTGTGTTGTGTTGTGTTGTGTTGGTGTCGTCAGGCGTTCCTGCGGGGCGGTGAGGATCTGGAGGAGCTGATCAGACTCCTGCAGGAGAGACACGACCTGCTCAAACTGAACATCAGCTGATCCGCAGACGCTTCGGGTACGCTCGGTGTTTGTGCCAGAAATGTTGTGTACATATCTCCTGCCATTAAATCATATTCTATAGATGTATAAGCGGCTTCATGTCTTGACTCATTAATACAGACCGTCCAGGAAACGCTGCAGGTAATCAGCCCAGATCACTGCAGGTCACGTGACAGTCTTTGCGTTTAATGTCTTATATTGAGCACGTTAGGGCTGGGTGATATTATGGCATGTCCTCTGATGAGTAAGTTGTATATACCAGGGGTTCTGCAGGTCTTAAATTCAGTATCATGGCATTAAATCAGGGCCCTATGATGTCCTCGATGTGGAAAACGGCACGGAATCGCAGAATCCATTCATAAAAATTTAATTTACTGTATAATGCAGAATGACATGGAATTTGTCAACTTTTGGATGAAAAGATCAAAGGTATGTCAGGGCTCGACATTAACATCAATAACCAAAAAATAACTACAGAATCACCAAAGTGTGAGAATGATTTATTAATTAATCTGCAATAATTCCATGTATATGGTGATTGATAGTAGATAATAATATATATAATATGGTAACAGCCATCGAGCCAAGTTCACCCAAAAACACAGAATTTGGTCAAAATAATAATAATTTTAAAAATATATATGTATATATGTATTTCACAGGGCCCCAAAAATGTATCTTTTGTTAAACTTTGAATAAATTGCTGATAAATTGTTTCATGATTTGAATTAATTAGACATGCTTTCTGACCACTAAAATGTATTTGAACCATTACAAAAACAAAAATATAAATGGATTTCATGGGGCTCTAAATTAAATTGCATGCACTGAAAAAAAAATATAAACATCTTTCTCATGATTTTTGTTTTCCAGCACAAATATCTAAACATCCTTAAATCAAGACACATTTAATGACATGCCAAATGAAGAAATTAAGTCTTTGTGCTTAAAACAAGAACAAATGTCATAATTGAAATGAAAAAGTAATTTTCATACCTAAAGTTGATTTTTCTGAAGTCACCTTTATTTATACGGCACTTTTAACAAGTCCAGTTGTTTCAGAGCAGCTTCACATTGTTAACAGGAAAATAATGCAACAGAATTTGTACAGCCGTTCTGGTGAAACGGTGATGTTATCCAGCTCATTTCAGTATCATATAGTGTCAATGCGGGCAGATCGGGAATATAGATGAGATTTAGGAGTCCCCAACTGAGCAAGCCAAAAGCCAGAGGCAACGGTGGCAAGGAACCAAAACTCCTTCAGGACCAGAATGGAGAAAAAAACCTTGGGAGAAACCAGGCTCAGTCGGGGTGCCAGTTCTCCTCTGGCCGACGAACAAACAGTGTATGATTATAATTCTGGCAACATAGCAGGTCTTAATTCATATTAGGCAAATAGATATTCCTAAGATTATTCGAAAGATTGGAGTCGTCACGCCGGAGACGGGTTTAATGAGGATGTTGTGTTGATGCAGCATTTACGGGGGAGTTTATTTGACACGCTCTCTGCAGACACTTCAGGGATGCATTGGTCATGTCCAGGCGCTGGTCCACCATCTGATCTGGATACGGCCCGGATCCGGCTGACTGCAGTAAACCTCGGGATAAACAGAGAGACTGTTAGACTTGTCTCCAAGTACTGGGGAGCTAAACCATTTAGTACTTTGTAAGTAATAAGCAAGATTTTAAAATGTATACGATGTTTAATAGGGAGCCAGTGCAGTGTTGACAGAACCGGCTAATATGGTCATACTTCCTGGTTCTAGTAAGAGCTCGAGCTGCTGCGTTTTGGACCAGCTGGAGTTTGTTTATTAAGCGAGCAGGGCAACCACCCAGTAAAGCATTACAGTAATCTAGCCTTGAGGTCATGAACGCATGAATTAACTGTTCAGCATTTTGCATTGAAAGGATGTGCCTTAATTTTTTACGCAAAGAGTTTTTTTGTCCAATAATTAAAAATTCATTTTTTTCTGAATTAAGTTGCAGGAAATTACTAGACATCCAATGTTTTATATCAGCTATGCATTCTGTTAATCTTGTGAATTGGTAAGTTTCATCAGGGCGTGAAGAAATATAGAGCGGAGTATCGTCAGCATAACAGTGAAAACTAACGCCATGCTTCCTAATGATATCTCCCAGTGGTAGCATGTACAGGGTGAAGAGCA
>JAGHMJ010000029.1:742238-759738 GCA_018749465.1 Paracanthobrama guichenoti
AAAGTCTCGATGCATCTGTAAGACATAAAGTGGTAATTAAACTGTGGCTTTGATTCTTCAAGCCAACAATTACAAATGTACTAAAACACACTCACACAAACACAGGAATAACACACATCTGCGACTTCTCATGCAATATGAGATATAATATCACAATTGTGAGAAAAGTTGCAATTGCATTATTTTTAAACAAGCTTCCATACACCAGACAGATTACAAACTCAAACATCTAGAAGCGAAACTGATTCCTGGAAATATTCACAAAAAAAGCCTGTAACAATTTATAAAATACAATAAATCCAAAGCGAAGGAGCTGTAAAGGCTCGTCTCAGTCTATAGTCCGGTGGGAATCTTCACTCATCCTTCCCTCTCTGCCGGAGACTCCTGGATTTGCCATTCTCGGTCTTCCTCTTCTTGAACGTGGCTCCAGCGCTGCCTTCGTCGCCCAGAGACGTGATGGTGCGCTCCTTAAACTTGGGCCGGGGCTCCGGCGGGACGTCCGCGGGGGGCGGAGCAACGCTTTCCACCTGCGGCAGCTGCAGATCCACCTTCTCACTGTAGACACAACACAAACATGTGAAAGCACTGCCACTTCCTGTCTGTCTGGAGCCAGAGATGCTTGAACACATGATACAGGGACATCTCTGGTGCTTCAGATGGGTTTGCATTAGAAAAATGATTTAAAAAAGTGTCAAAGTCAAAGGTTTTCAATGAAACTTTTCTTCTACATCTGAGTGTAAATGGGACTTGATTGTGTGCAACTGTTGTTGATTGGATGTTGTGATGTGGGCGTGGCACTCAAAAGTGTATGCAGATGAGCGTGAGCTTGCAGGGGCGGAGTTTAAAGGGGGGGTCTAATGCCATTTCATGCATTCTGCCTTATTGACACTGTTAAAGTGTTGATTCTCATGATAAACATGGCCACAATTTCAAAACACCAGTTGGATGTGTGATGGAGTATTTCTGTGCCGAATACACTCCTTCTAGGATTCAAATAATTTTCGGAAAAAAAAATTTCCCCCCCAAGTATGGCCCTGTATGACATCATAAAGGGTGGAACTCCTTGTATGGGCACTTCTCCCGGATGAGCGTGCACGCGCACACACACACACACCATCGAGCTTGGTTCGGGTTACAGGAGCCGTCGGTGGCGCTGGCGTTGTGTTTTTAGACACGAGATCAATGTCACTAAAGAAGTGTGTTTCTGCTGTGAGGGAAAGATCCCCTTGTTCAGCTTCCCAAATAACCCAGCGTTAAGGGAACAGTGGATGCAGTTTGTGTTTCTGGAGTTCTGAAAGTGTGTGTGTTTGTTCCCGGTCATGAGTGGAAACCGCAGGCGGAGAGTGAAACTGCAGCAAATGTGTGTGTTTTGTCGGCAATCGGATGCGTAAGTGCATATAATGTGAACAACACCAACGTATAGTGTGTGAGTGTGTGTGTGTGTGTGTGTGTGTGTGTGTGTGTATAGTGAATCGAGAGTTATCCAGAGATGTGGTGTGTGTGCTCGTGACTCTTTAGCTCCGCCCACTGCACGCCTCCACGAGCTCGGCTGTTTTCTGAAAGAATCGGTACAGTGTATCTGTCTTTTATAAATATGATAAACTAAAGACTCTTGGGAGATATGAAGGATCGACACTACTCTACAGATACTCCAGATGAACACGAGACTGCAGAAACTGTGTGTGTGATGACATACGTCTGACTCTTCACTGGAAGATCCAGTTACAACTGTTAAACATTACAAGGTCAAAACATCTTAAAAAAGATTAAACATATGCAAACAAATTGTTCACAATAAGATCAATAATGTATTTAGAAGATTGTAAATGCATGTTATAGATTCAGAAAATAGTGAATTTACAGTTCATGCCGACTTTAAATGTATTACTATGACCAAAATAATCTATTAAGACCAGTTTCATTAAAATACACATGCTGGACAAGAGACCAACCTGTTCAGAAGTTATATGCAAAAATACCTTAAAAAATATCTCCTGACCACTAGGTGGCACTGTGCTGAAACTGGGCAGGTACTCTCAGGTCATTGTTGTCATAACACACAGCAAGTTTGGTCAGAATACGCTTATCGTGTTATTCGAGAACAGTTTGAACAAGTTGTTTTTTCTGAAAAGTTTCTAGCCCTTACGGTTAAAAAGTTATTAGCGTAAACGTGAGTGCAAACGTGGACAGTAGGTGGCGCTAGAGTGATTGAGTTAGAGACTCCAAAATTGCTGTGGCTCATGTTCAGACTGTCCTCTCTCTGTGTGCCAAATTTCACAACATTTACCAAATGGTTCTAATGGGCTAACATAGACTCGCCCACACTCTCGCACTTTCAAATTTATACCAAATATCTCATAGCAACACATCTGTCTTACTATGGATCTTCCTGCGGCTTGATTTTTTCCCAGACTCCGTATGGATTGATCTTTCTGGCTCTCCTCGCAGGCGTCACGACCTCCTTCACTGCGACAGTAACGCTGGTGTCTTCCTCTTTCTCCTCAGCGATCCCTCCATCATCAGAGGTTTTCTCTCCTCCGTCGTCTGCCGGTGTTTGGATCGGCTCGTCTTTCTTTTTCTGTGAGGAGAACAAACACATTGAGTGTCGTACGGTGTGTTTGTGTGCCAGTGAATGAGGAACCAGCGTCTCACCCTGAAGCTGATCTTCGGGCCGCTGGCTTGTTTGGTTTGGTCTGGTTCTGGTTCTGGTTCTGGATCTGGATCTGGCGTGTCTTTGGGAGGGTCAGGCGTGTCTTCTGCTGCAGACGGAGGCTCGGGCTGAGCGGGAGAAGAGTTTTCAGCCATTCCCGTTACTTCACAAGGAGATTCAACACCAGGAGGAGAAATGTCTTCTGAACTGAAGCCATCCGGTTTTTCCCAGCTGGATTCTGGTCAGGATGAGAAATAAAATTGTACAGCCTGACATATGAAATAATAGTCAAACTTGCTAAAAGAGTCTAAACTCTCAGTCAGACAACAGAAGGACTGCAGGACAGTGTTCATCCTTTAGAGGCTTGAGAAAGTGTTTTCTTACGGCCGGTCTCAGTGTTGTAGTAGTACATATATCCATCAGGACTCACGGCTTCCATCCACGCAGCGGCTGACGGATCCTGCACATGTAAACGTGACGTTAGATCTGGACCACAAGAAGCTCAGGCTCACACGTTCAGATGGACGAGTTTCACCTGCGGCTGCGCGTGTGTCCCACGGCTGATGACGAGCTCTCGCCCTGGAACCCATCCGGTTTCTCCCACTGAGACTCTGAGATCAAGGACACAGTGACACTGAGAACACGGACACGCATGTGCATGTCAAGCCCATGTGTGTCATCTCACCTCCTGTGATGATGTTGTAATAATACACCTGGCCGTCACCTGTGGTTCCTCCCACCCAAACATCCGGCCGGTTGCTGCTGCTGGTTTCTGACGGCACGTTTGCGGTACGTTTTTTGGGCTTTTTCTGGGTTTTAACAGGAGCTTGTGAGGGAGGCAAAGTCTCGCCTGCACAGAGACACAAGAACCATCAGCTGGATCGCACACGTGACTAAACATGTTAGCGATCAGTGATGGGGTGACACATTACAAGTAACGAGCATTATGTAATCAGATTCCTTTTTTATAATATATAATGCACATTACCTTTTAGTTAAACATTTTTTAATCACTGAATTAAAAGTCTATCTTTTCATAACTCAGGAAATATTCTACGTGCTCAGAATATAATATTCTAAATGTGGTTTTAAAAGAAAACAATATAGGCTATGATGTTAAATGCATTCGTTAAACACTTCTAAACAAACTTCTCAGTAAAAATCCGCCCGCAAGGACTAGAAGAGAGCGAGTCTCTGCCAGGTGAGAAAAAGTCATGCAAAAGAAACAGATTACGTTACATAAAAAGTAAATGCAATTAGTTACTTTTTTAGAGAGTAACGCAATATTGTAACACATTACTTCTAAAAGTAACTGATACTGAGACCTGATGACTGAGCCGTGAGTCTCTTCAGATCCTCCTCATACGCCTTCAGAGCCGCTTCCTCCATCGCTGCGAACTCCTTCGACATCTTCTGCTCCTGCTTGGCCTTCGCAACGCTTTTCTTCTTAATCTGTCATGAACATTGACAGGGTCACATGAGCACTGCTGGCCAATCAGAGAGCACCTCACACACCCTTATCATCACACACATGCGGCTCTGACAGCAGCAGCCAACATTCTGTTTACCAGCTCATCTCTCCAGCGCTTTATACAGTACAGATCTACAGAGCGCTTCACAGTGAGACACAGGACAATAACAGAATCAGCGATGCCAGCGTCATCAGATAAGAGACACATTCAGATTCAGATCAGTGTTTTGTTCTCATCCAGTAAGTGTGAATCCTCATCCCTGCTCTCTGCTGATCATCTCATTCTCTGTAGATGAACCACTGCAACTGACAAAATGTGCACGTGTCCCATAATGCAAAGCACCGGACCTTCTATCTCCAGTGTGAACGACTGAGCAGGAACCAATCAGTCCATTTGAACATCTCTCAGAAATACCAAGAAAATTACTTTTTGGACAAAATTTAAATAATTTAAAAAAAATAATTATAGCATCCAAGCATCCAGTCAATCATTCCCCACGGAGAAAATCAAGCCCCGCCCTACATTTGTTCTTGTTCCTGAAGCGTTTCACTCGGATATGGAGAAAAGACCAACATGACTTCCCTCTCATGATGAGTTTAAACGTAAGTCATGTGACTGTGTTCAGGATGCTTTACTCTGACGATATTCACTGCATTATATCACATGATCTCATCATATTCCATGTGAGTGGAATCCAGTTATTATCCCAGAAATAAACAGTTATTCTGCTTATTAAATCAAATTTTGTGTAAAACACCTCAACTTTTATCAAGCGGATTAAAGTCATCATTGAGATCATCTTTTTTCCCATATTGTGCCGTGTATCCGAGTGAAACGCGCATTTATTAGATAACGAGGCACTAATGATGAGCCTGGATAAGCTACGCACAGAGTGCACGCTACGCACTGAGTGCACTGCACGTGCACGCGCTACGCACGCACTGAGTGCACTGAGTGCACGCTACGCACAGAGTGCACTGAGTGCACGCTACGCACAGAGTGCACTGAGTGCACGCTACGCACAGAGTGCACTGAGTGCACGCTACGCACTGAGTGCACTGAGTGCACGCTACGCACTGAGTGCACTGAGTGCACGCTACGCACTGAGTGCACGCTACGCACTGAGTGCACTGAGTGCACGCTACGCACTGAGTGCACTGAGTGCACGCTACGCACTGAGTGCACTGAGTGCACGCTACGCACTGAGTGCACTGCGCACGCGCGCGCACTGAGTGCACGCCACGCGCACTGACGCACTGAGTGCACTGAGTGCGCACGCACTGACCACGCACGCAGTGCACTGAGTGCACGCTGAGCACGCACCACGCACTGAGTGCCTACGCACAGTGCACGCCACGCCACGCTGAGTGCACGCTACGCGCACGCGACTGAGTGCACGCTGACTGCACGCACTGAGTGCGCCACGCACTGAGTGCACGCTGCCACGCACTGAGTGCACGCTACGCACTGAGTGCACTACGCACTGAGTACACGCTACGCACTGAGTGCACGCTACGCACTGAGTACACGCTACGCACTGAGTGCACGCTACGCACTGAGTACACGCTACGCACTGAGTGCACGCTACGCACTGAGTGCACGCTACGCACTGAGTGCGCTACCACGCGACTGAGTACACGCTACGCGCGCGCACTGAGTACACGCTACGCCACTGAGTGCACGCCACGCGCGCTGAGTGCACGCTACGCACTGAGTACGCTGCACTGAGTGCACGCACGCACACAGTGCGCGCACTGAGTGCACGCTACGCACTACGCACTGAGTGCACGCTACGCACACTGAGTGCACGCACTGAGTGCACACGCCCACGCGACTGAGTGAGTGCACGCCACGCGACGCTACGCACACTGAGTACGCTACGCTTGCACTGGTGCGCACTGAGTGCGCGCCACGCACCGAGTGCACTGCACGCTACGCACCACTGCACTGAGTGCACGCACGCCACGCTGCACTGAGTGCACGCTACGCTGACTGAGTGCACGCTTACGCACTGAGTGCACGCTACGCACTACGCACTGAGTACACGCTACGCACTGACGTACACTGAGTACACGCCTGGACGCCACGCAGTGCACTGAGTACACGCTACGCACTGAGTACACGCTACGCGCACTGACACACGCACGCGACTGAGTACTGAGCACGCCACGCACTGAGTACACGCTACGCTACACTGAGTACTGAGTACACTACTACACTGAGTACACACGCGACTGAGTACACGCTACACACGCGAGTACACACTGAGTACACGCTACACACTGAGTACACGCTACGCACTGAGTACACGCTACGCACTGTACCGAGTACACGCTAAGTACACACTGAGTACACGCTACACACTGAGTACACACTAAGTACACGCTACACACTGAGTACACGCTACACACTGAGTACACGCTACACACTGAGTACGCTACACTGACTGAGTACACACGCTACACACACTGAGTACACACACTGAGTACACGCTACACACTACACACTGAGTACACGCTACACACTGAGTACACGCTACACACTGAGTACACACTAAGTACACGCTACACACTGAGTACACGCCACACACTGAGTACACGCCACACACTGAGTACACGCCACACACTGAGTACACGCCACACACTGAGTACACACTGAGTACACGCTACACACTGAGTACACGCTACACACTGAGTCCACGCTACACACTGAGTCCACGCTACACACTGAGTACACGCTACACACTGAGTACACGCTACACACTGAGTACACGCTACACACTGAGTACACGCTACACACTGAGTCCACGCTACACACTGAGTACAGTACGCATCTGACATACAGCAGAATCAGAAAGGACAGTCTCGCAGTCAGTGAGTTCAGTTCTCTAGTGTTGTTTTACCTCTGCGATTTTTGCCGCGACATTCTCTTTGTGGTTCTTCCCTCTCTCGTGAAACTCGACGCTCTGCGGGAGAAACACACGGAAACACATTCAGCTCGAGTGTCGATGAGAAGCGGAGCCGTGGGTGTGTGAGGGTTCACTCACCGGTTTGTTGTCTGCGATCCAGCACTTGCAGTACTGACAGAACTTCTTCGGCTGGGACTTCCAGTAATCAGCCCTTCATTACAAACACAAACAAACACAGATACTTCATTTACAGCTCGAGCTCGTGAAGTGTCTGATTAAAATCCACGCGATTACTTACATTATGAAGGATGAAAACCCCAGATTCCTTCCCTTAAATGTACATAAACGTTTAACTCAATTTACATGCTCACTGATGAGTGCTCACCGCTGTCACTTCAAAATGACGTCACTGATCGCGCGACAAACCGTGGTGAAGGATCGGAGATGCTCAATTAAAACAAGACACATATCACAAATATGATACTGAATTCTTACTCCATATTTATAAACCACATTAGATCCATAACCGGATGTCTCATTACACACATAGCACTCGTGAGTGTCTGTGTTAGTATAAGTAGGCATCAGGCGCGCACTGTGTCAGCGCCTCCCATATGGTCTAGCGGTTAGGATTCCTGGTTTTCACCCAGGCGGCCCGGGTTCGACTCCCGGTATGGGAAGACTAACTTTTTCACAACATAATTCAAGATTTCATTGAAGCTATTCAGGTTCTTAATTAATAATCATTAGTTAGTCATAGCATTACAAACGTACACGAACTACAGACATGATGTCATAAGAGCCAATAATTTCGCAAATAAATGCATATTGAGTCCAGAATGACTTTGTGTCAATTTCAATTTAGCATGTCAGCATTTCAAATGATCATCTCATAATTATGATGTGCGAAGTCATAATTTTTACTTTGTCATAATTTCGTTTGAGTATGTTATAATTTCGTCTTTTTGTCATAATTATGATAATTCAGAATATTTTGACAATTTAGAGATTTTTGTATAATTATGACTTTTAATTAATTTCTGACTTTTTATGTCATAATTTAGATTTTTTTGGGGGGTCATAATGTAAATTTTGGGCACAATTATGACAACAATTTCTACTTTTTTGTCATAATTTCAATTTAGTTTGCCATAATTGTAACTTTTTCTGATAATTATGACAATTCAGAATTTATTTTTTTGTCAATTTTGACTTTTTAATGACATAATTTCAATTTGTGTGTCATCATTTCACATTTTCATGTCAGGTCAGTAAAGATGACCTCAGTCTCAGCAGCGGTCAGTAAAGATGACCTCAGACTCAGCAGCGGTCAGTAAAGATGACCTCAGACTCAGCAGTGGTCAGTAAAGATGACTTCAGTCTCAGCAGCGGGCGGTCAGTAAAGATGACCTCAGACTCAGCAGCGGTCAGTAAAGATGACCTCAGTCTCAGCAGCAGGCGGTCAGTAAAGATGACCTCAGTCTCAGCAGCAGGCGGTCAGTAAAGATTACAGTCTCAGCAGCGGTCAGTAAAGATTACAGTCTCAGCAGCGGGCGGTCAGTAAAGATGACCTCAGACTCAGCAACGGTCAGTAAAGATGACTTCAGTCTCAGCAGCGGTCGGTCAGTAAAGATGACCTCAGACTCAGCAGCGGTCAGTAAAGATGACCTCAGTCTCAGCAGCAGGCGGTCAGTAAAGATGACCTCAGTCTCAGCAGCAGGCGGTCAGTAAAGATTACAGTCTCAGCAGCGGTCAGTAAAGATTACAGTCTCAGCAGCGGGCGGTCAGTAAAGATGACCTCAGACTCAGCAGCAGTCAGTAAAGATGACTTCAGACTCAGCAGCGGGCGGTCAGTAAAGATGACAGTCTCAGCAGCGGGCGGTCAGTAAAGATGACAGTCTCAGCAGCGGGCGGTCAGTAAAGATGACAGTCTCAGCAGCGGGCGGTCAGTAAAGATTACAGTCTCAGCAGCGGTCAGTAAAGATTACAGTCTCAGCAGCGGGCGGTCAGTAAAGATGACCTCAGACTCAGCAGCAGTCAGTAAAGATGACCTCAGTCTCAGCAGCGGGCGGTCAGTAAAGATGACCTCAGTCTCAGCAGCGGGCAGTCAGTAAAGATGACCTCAGACTCAGCAGCGGGCAGTAAAGATGACTTCAGACTCAGCAGCGGTCAGTAAAGATGACCTCAGTCTCAGCAGCGGATAATCAGTAAAGATGACTTCAGACTCAGCAGCGGTCAGTAAAGATGACTTCAGACTCAGCAGCGGTCAGTAAAGATGACAGTCTCAGCAGCGGGCGGTCAGTAAAGATGACAGTCTCAGCAGCGGGCGGTCAGTAAAGATTACAGTCTCAGCAGCGGTCAGTAAAGATTACAGTCTCAGCAGCGGGCGGTCAGTAAAGATGACCTCAGACTCAGCAGCAGTCAGTAAAGATGACCTCAGTCTCAGCAGCGGGCGGTCAGTAAAGATGACCTCAGTCTCAGCAGCGGGCAGTCAGTAAAGATGACCTCAGTCTCAGCAGCGGGCGGTCAGTAAAGATGACTTCAGACTCAGCAGCGGTCAGTAAAGATGACCTCAGTCTCAGCAGCGGGCGGTCAGTAAAGATTACAGTCTCAGCAGCGGTCAGTAAAGATTACAGTCTCAGCAGCGGGCGGTCAGTAAAGATGACCTCAGACTCAGCAGCGGTCAGTAAAGATGACTTCAGACTCAGCAGCGGTCAGTAAAGATGACCTCAGTCTCAGCAGCGGGCGGTCAGTAAAGATGACCTCAGACTCAGCAGCGGTCAGTAAAGATGACCTCAGTCTCAGCAGCGGGCAGTCAGTAAAGATGACCTCAGACTCAGCAGCGGTCAGTAAAGATGACCTCAGTCTCAGCAGCGGGCAGTCAGTAAAGATGACCTCAGACTCAGTAAAGCAGCGCAGCGGTCAGTAAAGATGACCTCAGTCTCAGCAGCGGGCAGTCAGTAAAGATGACCTCAGACTCCGCAGCGGTCAGTAAAGATGACCTCAGTCTCAGCAGCAGGCGGTCAGTAAAGATGACCTCAGACTCCGCAGCGGGCGGTCAGTAAAGATTACAGTCTCAGCAGCGGTCAGTAAAGATTACAGTCTCAGCAGCGGTCAGTAAAGATTACAGTCTCAGCAGCGGGCGGTCAGTAAAGATGACCTCAGACTCAGCAGCGGTCAGTAAAGATGACTTCAGACTCAGCAGCGGTCAGTAAAGATGACCTCAGTCTCAGCAGCGGGCGGTCAGTAAAGATGACCTCAGACTCAGCAGCGGGCGGTCAGTAAAGATGACAGTCTCAGCAGCGGGCGGTCAGTAAAGGTTACAGTCTCAGCAGCGGGCGGTCAGTAAAGATGACCTCAGACTCAGCAGCGGTCAGTAAAGATGACTTCAGACTCAGCAGCGGGCGGTCAGTAAAGATTACAGTCTCAGCAGCGGGCGGTCAGTAAAGATGACCTCAGACTCAGCAGCGGTCAGTAAAGATGACTTCAGACTCAGCAGCGGGCGGTCAGTAAAGATTACAGTCTCAGCAGCGGGCGGTCAGTAAAGATGACTTCAGACTCAGCAGCGGTCAGTAAAGATGACCTCAGTCTCAGCAGCGGGCAGTCAGTAAAGATGGCCTCAGACTCAGCAGCGGTCAGTAAAGATGACCTCAGACTCAGCAGCGGGCGGTCAGTAAAGATGATTTCAGTCTCAGCAGCGGGCGGTCAGTAAAGATGACTTCAGTCTCAGCAGCGGGCGGTCAGTAAAGATGACTTCAGTCTCAGCAGCAGGTAGTCAGTAAAGATGGCCTCAGACTCAGCAGCAGTCAGTAAATATGACCTCAGACTCAGCAGCGGTCAGTAAAGATGACAGTCTCAGCAGCGGTCAGTAAAGATGACAGTCTCAGCAGCGGGCGGTCAGTAAAGATGACCTCAGACTCAGCAGCGGTCAGTAAAGATGACTTCAGACTCAGCAGCGGGCGGTCAGTAAAGATTACAGTCTCAGCAGCAGGCGGTCAGTAAAGATGACCTCAGACTCAGCAGCGGTCAGTAAAGATGACCTCAGTCTCAGCAGCGGTCAGTAAAGATGACCTCAGTCTCAGCAGCGGGCAGTCAGTAAAGATGGCCTCAGACTCAGCAGCGGTCAGTAAAGATGACCTCAGACTCAGCAGCGGGCGGTCAGTAAAGATGACTTCAGTCTCAGCAGCGGGCGGTCAGTAAAGATGACTTCAGTCTCAGCAGCGGGCGGTCAGTAAAGATGACTTCAGTCTCAGCAGCGGGCGGTCAGTAAAGATGACTTCAGTCTCAGCAGCGGGCGGTCAGTAAAGATGACCTCAGTCTCAGCAGCGGGCAGTCAGTAAAGATGGCCTCAGACTCAGCAGCGGTCAGTAAAGATGACCTCAGTCTCAGCAGCGGTCAGTAAAGATGACCTCAGACTCAGCAGAGGGCAGTCAGTAAAGATGACTTCAGTCTCAGCAGCGGTCAGTAAAGATGACCTCAGTCTCAGCAGCGGTCAGTAAAGATGGCCTCAGCAGCAGCGGTCAGTAAAGATGACCTCAGTCTCAGCAGCGGTCAGTAGTAAGATGACTTCCAGTCTCAGCAGCGGCGGTCAGTAAAGATGGCCTCAGTCTCAGCAGCGGCGGTCAGTAAAGATGACTTCAGTCTCAGCAGCGGGCGGTCAGTAAAGATGACTTCAGTCTCAGCAGCGGTCAGTAAAGATGACCTCAGTCTCAGCAGCGGGCAGTCAGTAAAGATGACTTCAGACTCAGCAGCGGTCAGTAAAGATGACTTCAGACTCAGCAGCGGTCAGTAAAGATGACTTCAGTCTCAGCAGCGGTCAGTAAAGATGACCTCAGTCTCAGCAGCGGTCAGTAAAGATGACCTCAGACTCAGCAGAGGGCAGTCAGTAAAGATGACTTCAGACTCAGCAGCGGTCAGTAAAGATGACTTCAGTCTCAGCAGCGGTCAGTAAAGATGACCTCAGTCTCAGCAGCGGTCAGTAAAGATGACCTCAGACTCAGCAGAGGGCAGTCAGTAAAGATGACTTCAGTCTCAGCAGCGGTCAGTAAAGATGACCTCAGTCTCAGCAGCGGTCAGTAAAGATGGCCTCAGTCTCAGCAGCGGTCAGTAAAGATGACTTCAGTCTCAGCAGCGGTCAGTAAAGATGACCTCAGTCTCAGCAGCGGTCAGTAAAGATGGCCTCAGTCTCAGCAGCGGTCAGTAAAGATGACTTCAGTCTCAGCAGAGGGCAGTCAGTAAAGATGACTTCAGTCTCAGCAGCGGTCAGTAAAGATGACCTCAGTCTCAGCAGAGGGCAGTCAGTAAAGATGACTTCAGACTCAGCAGCGGTCAGTAAAGATGACTTCAGTCTCAGCAGCGGTCGGTCAGTAAAGATGACCTCAGACTCAGCAGCGGTCAGTAAAGATGACCTCAGTCTCAGCAGCAGGCGGTCAGTAAAGATGACTTCAGTCTCAGCAGCGGTCAGTAAAGATGACCTCAGACTCAGCAGAGGGCAGTAAAGATGACCTCAGTCTCAGCAGCGGTCAGTAAAGATGACCTCAGTCTCAGCAGAGGGCAGTCAGTAAAGATGACTTCAGACTCAGCAGCGGTCAGTAAAGATGACCTCAGTCTCAGCAGAGGGCAGTCAGTAAAGATGACTTCAGACTCAGCAGCGGTCAGTAAAGATGACCTCAGTCTCAGCAGCGGTCAGTAAAGATGGCCTCAGTCTCAGCAGCGGTCAGTAAAGATGACCTCAGTCTCAGCAGCGGTCAGTAAAGATGATTCCCACAACACACCAGTACAAAACAAACAGACGTTTATTTGGATTTTAAACACACACACACCCATTAAAAGATCAGTCATAATGAAATATTTCAGAAAACCGTGGTGCATTTACAGAAACTGTGCAAACATGGAGAACACTCTTTTAAATATATTATACACAATAAAATCATAAAACAATAGAAGGAAATAAATACAGTGCTACATCTGTGGCCAGAGAAATTCATCCTGATTCCAGAAGAGAATGAAGAAATAATATAAAATAAACATTAACAGTGAAAGTGCAACATCAAATCAATACAAGAACGATTATAACCAAACCAATAGTTTAAGTAAATATGTTTTCAAATGGTGCAATAATTGTTCCACACAGATCATTGATTAGAGTGCATGTCGTCTGTTATCAAGTTAAAAAGCAATATTAATCATATAAACATATTGACAATAAAGTGTTCGTACCTGTAAAGAGTTAAAAACGTGTTGAAATCACAAAACTTGTATTTGAATATACAAACTATTCCAACAATCGTATAAACCAGCGTGAGAGAACACCTGGAGCCGCCGGAGCCACTCGTGGTCCTGCCATCAGCCGTGGGTGATGACATGTGCGGTACACGCTGGTGTGTGTGCGCACACAGAGATCCTGCTGATGAAGCGAGCCGCCCTGACCAGCAGGAACTGACCAGCACTTCACTGCTGACCCTCAGTAACAGCCGTCCCGCCAGCTCCCGTCCCGCAGCGTGCTCAGCGTCGACAGGCTCTTCGGAGGCGTCAGCAAACTGAGACCAGAGACACAAATCATGAGCCAGAATACAGCATCTGTAGACATTTACTCACAAATACTGACTTATATGAGTAACACTTTACACTGCCCGCTTCTGGTCCTGATTGGCTGAACGGCGTCTCTTTGCCCCGCCCTCACACACTGTAGTTAATTTGCATAAAGCTCTGGTCTTGATTGGCTGAACAGCATCTCTTAGTCCCGCCCTCACACACAGTAGTTAATTTGCATAGTGCCCGCCTCTAGTCCTGATTGGCTAAACAACATCACTTGGCCCCGCCCCCTCATTCACTGTAGTCGTCTCTGAGACTGGAAGAGTTTGGTTGGTGTTGTTCATGTGGAGATGTTTTCTGCTGAGATTAGGTCAGTGGATCTTAATTCTTCAGGATCTCGACCTGAATTTTTCATAACTTGCTAATTTTAGTATTTAATCCAGATCAGTTTGGAGTTTTAAGCAGCTTTGAGGATTTGAAGAAGCTGCTGAAGATCATCTATGGTCATGAGGAGTTTACCTGCGCACCGGAGCCGTGAGTTTGCTGCGCGGGCCGGAGCCGCTCGCTGTGAAGGATGCGGGCCGCGGGAGGCCACTGCGGGCCGGGATCTGAGAGGCGGACGCTTTCCCGGGCTGAGGGATCCCGCTACCGGACAGACACTGAACACTGGCCGACTGACCCTTGATGGTGGGACTGACGTAAGCTGTGGCTTTGAGCGGCTGACGGGTCGAGAAGTTCCCCACGCTCTGAACACGAGCCTGCAGCTGCCCCGGAGCTGGAACTGCACAAAACACACATGATCAGACTCGCATACATCACGCAGAAGCTGTGAAGTGTGTGAGACGTACTGCAGGTCTGAAGACGCGCCAGCGCGCCGGACGAGTCGAAGCTCTGGCTGCTCCGCAGGGATGGGGACGGGGACACAGGCGCTGGACTGGACAACACCGGAGCACTCAGCAGGTTCGGCATACTCCTCCTCAGCTTATCTGAAGAAACATCACTTCCTGTTAGCTCAACCAATCACACACACACATGAAATAAACATGTTCTACATCAGATTAAAGCCCAGTTACATCTGATGTGCTTTAAGAGGATTGAGACGCAGCAGAAAGTGTGTGTTTGTATTAAGATGCTTAAAGACATTCAGCAGCTGAACATCAGAGAGAGTTTTACCCATTGGCCCATCCGGACATGACTAACTACAGCCGACAGGGAATGGTCAGGCAAGGTTCTCTCAAAGTTATGAACAAACAGTCTTCCATTAACATTAATAGAACGTTTATGGAACGTTTTTTCTGAAACATTTTAGTTGGATGTTTTAAAAAATGTTGCTACTTGTTTTAGAATGTTCAGAGAACATTCAAAAGTAATATTCCCATAATGTTTGAAGAATGATACAATGGAATGTTCCCTTAACGTTCACATAACCATCTAAAACATTAAAAAATTTAACATTCATAATAAAATAATGCTTTCATAACATTAACAAAACTTTCTAAGATCATGTTTTTGTCATGTTTAGTGTCATACTCAAATCGCTTGTTAAAAAGTAATATTTGTGTTATTTTGTTCCCATTATTAGAACAAACTCATTGTAATTATTTATATCTACACACACACTATATTGCCAAAAGTATTGGGCCGCCCCTCCAAATCCCTGAGTTCAGATGTTCAATCCCTTCATGGCCACAGGTGTATAAATCAAGCACTAGGCATGCAGACGCTTCTACACACATTTGTGAAAGAATGGGTCGCTCTCAGGAGCTCAGTGAACTCAAGCGTGGGACCGTGATAGGTTGCCACCTGTGCAATAAGTCCATTCCTGACATTTCCTCACTACTAAATATTCCACGCTCAACTGTTAGTGGGATTATAACAAAGTGGAAGCGATTGGGAACAACAGCAACTCAGCCACGAAGTGATAGGCCACGTAAAATCACAGAGCGGGGCCAGCGCATGCTGAGGGTCACAGTGCGCAGAAGTCACCAACTTTCTGCAGAGTCAATAGCTCCAGACCTCCAAACTTCTGTGGCCTTCAGATGAGCTCAAGAACAGTGCGGAGAGAGCTTCATGGAATGGGTTTCCATGGTCGAGCAGCTCATCCAAGCCTTACATCACCAAGTGCAATGCAAAGCGTGGGATGCAGTGGAGTAAAGCACGCCGCCACTGGACTCTAGAGCAGTGGAGACGTGTTCTCTGGAGTGACCAATCACGCTTCTCTGTCTGACAATCCCATCGACGAGTCTGGGTTTGGCGGTTGCCAGGAGAACGGGACTTGCCTGACTGCATTGTGCCAAGTGTAAAGTTTGGTGGAGGGGGGATTATGGGGTGGGGTTGTTTTTCATGGGTTGGGCTTGGCCCCTTAGTTCCAGTGAAAGGAACTCTTAATGCTTCAGCAAGACATTTTGGACAATTTCATGCTCCCAACATTGTGGGAACAGTTTGGGGACGGCCCCTTCCTGTCCCAACATGACTGCGCTCCAGTGCACAAAGCGTCGGCCCATAAAGACATGGATGAGCGAGTTTGGTGTGGAGGAACTTGACTGGCCTGCACAGAGTCCTGACCTCATCCCGATAGAACACCTTTGGGATGAATTAGAGCGGAGACTGCGAGCCAGGCCTTCTCGTCCAACATCAGTGCCTGACCTCACAAATGCTCTTCTAGAAGAATGGTCAAACATTCCCATAAACACACTCCTAAACCTTGTGGAAAGCCTTCCCAGAAGAGCTGAAGCTGTTAGAGCTGCAAAGGGTGGGCCGACTCCATATTAAACCCTACGGATTAGGAATGGGATGGCATTAAAGCTCATGTGCATGTGAAGGCAGGCGTCACAACACTTCTGGCAATATAGTGTGTGTCTTAATAAAAACATTAAAGTTTATTAACTTACTCTCATATTCAACTGATTTCCGCAGTCGATGGCCAGAGGATAACAAACATGATACATACATACACACACACACACACACACACACACACACACACACACACACACAGGAAGTAGAACAGCGACAGAAACACAAGAGAATGAGCTTTTAATCAGCGCAGGTCAGTCTGGGGCTTATGGGTAAAAACAGCCTTAACACCTTCAACAACCATCAGCTCTAGTTCATCACCACAGACAATATTATTATAAACGTCACACTATAGGAGGATGAAAATTCACGTCTGGAAATCTCATTGATTTACACTATTGGTCAAAACTTTTTCTGAATGTTTCTGAGAGTCTCTTCTGCTCATGAATCTGCTCATAACTCCAGTAGATCAGTGTAATACTCCTCCAGTGTAGATCAGCTGTTCTCTGTGTGAATATACAGTAAAGTGTGATTTATTCCTGTGATCAAAGCTGAGTTTATCATCATTACTCCAGTCTTCAGTGTCACATGATCCTTCACTGATCATTCTCAGATGAGGATCTGATGATCAACACACATTTATGATTATTATCAGCTCATATTTCTGTGGAAACTGATACATTTTATTTCTCAGGATTCTTTGATGAATAGAAAGTTCAAAAGAACAGCATTTATTAGAAATAGAATCTTCTGTGACGTTATAAATGTCTTTAGTGTCACTTTTGATCAATTCAAAATCTAAACAAACAGATGACATCATCATAGCATGTGTTTGCTGGACTGTGACTTCTGCATTAATTAGTTGTTTCTTATGTCTCTGATGCATCACTTCCTTCACACAGAATCTGACCTGATCTGACCTCTGGGTGTGTTAATCTTCCTCACCTGAGCTGCTCCTGAGGCCGTGCGTCTCGCTGGCAGGCGTCTGCACGTGTGTGTGTGTGTGTGTCTGTCCTGCGCTGGAGAGAGACGTGCTGCTGCGTCTCCAGTCCCTGATGCTGCTGAAGGTGTGTGAGTGCGGCAGGGCTCCGGCGCGACTCAGGCGCGGCTGCGGCGGCGGCAACTGACCGTAGTCTTCAT
>JAGHMJ010000029.1:779738-797238 GCA_018749465.1 Paracanthobrama guichenoti
GGACTTGTTAAAAGCGCTGTATAAATAAAGGTGATTTGATTTGATTTGATTTATATCTCTCTCACACACACTCTTTCTATATCCCTCTCTCACACACACACACTTGCTTACACACACACACACTCATTCTATATCTCTCTCTAACACACACTCTCTTACACACACACACACACATACACTCATTCTATATCTCTCTCTAACACACACACACACACACTGAGAGCTCTAGTCAGAATAGTTTTATTATGTGCGCATCATGTGTACAGTTCATGTTCACAACATTAGTTACACTGATATATATCCTCATGAATGATCAAAACTAATAACCATTACAATATAAATGCTGTAAAAATTCTGCATGAATATAATTTAATATGCCCTTATGCCATTTCTGAACACACAACAAATCAGTTTTTTACATTTCTAACATGTTGTGTTGAATTATTTTGTCTCCATGTAGATTGATATCCGTCCATCAAATATACCACTGACCTGAAACACGACATGAGCAGTCAGTATGGATTATGACAGTAGTATAATCATTTCACACACAGTACATGACAGTTAGAGATTAAACAGTTATTAAACATTGATTTGGTGGTGATGAAGCACCTCTGATTTTACTGAAGCAGTTTGAGCAGTTCACTCTCTCCCGGTGAACCCAGAGAGACTTCCCCGCCTCCAGACCGCCGAGATCACAGCGACACACGGCACACTGAGGGACACACACACACACACACACACACACACACACACACACACACACACACACACGCAGTCAGCGTTCTGAGCATCTGTGCGGGTTCAGACTCAGTCGTGACTGATGTTTACCCTGAAGCAGGACGTGTGGCTGATGATCTTCAGCTCTTCTAAAATCATCCTCTCGGCTCCAGCGATGGGTTTCCCACAGACTGTACAAGTGTCCCGACTGCTGACAGGCCTACAGAGAGATCTTACAGTATGCTGGACGATATAATAAAGCTCTGAACCTCATGAACTGAACATTAACCTCTGACCTGCTGGAGGACTCTAGTGTCTGCAGAGGCGAGCGTAGAGTCGCTGATGGCGAGGGAATCTCTGTGTAAACGGTCCTGACCTGCGTTCTGATCGCAGGAGAGCAGACGGGAATATAGAGATATTATCATCATGTCTAGTGCATCTCAGAGCTTCTCTCAGCTGATTATGAACTGACGTGACAGCGTTTATCACTGATAACAGTCTGTGTGTGTGAAATCATGTGTGTGTCTTACTGTGATCTGACAGACTGCACACTTCCAGACAGCGTCGGCATTAAAGAGTCAGCGAGATCATCCAGTGGAGCGCTGAGGGGAACACATCCTGAATGAGTGTGCTGAAGATCTCAGGTGTGTGAATGAGTGTGTGACATCGTTACTCTTGAATGTTCTCTGAGCGCTACTCTTGAATGTTCTCTGAGCACTACTCTTGAATGTTCTCTGAGCGTTGTCTGAGCGTTCTCTGAGCGCTACTCTTGAACGTTCTCTGAGCGTTACTCTTGAATGTTCTCTGAATGTTCTCAGAGCGTTGTCTGAGTGTTCTCTGAGCGCTACTCTTGAATGTTCTCTGAGCGTTGTCTGAGCGTTCTCTGAGCGCTACTCTTGAACGTTCTCTGAATGTTCTCAGAGCGTTGTCTGAGCGTTCTCTGAGCGCTCTCTTGAACACTCTCTGAGCGTTACTCTTGAATGTTCTCTGAGCGTTGTCTGAGCGTTCTCTGAGCGCTACTCTTGAACATTCTCTGAGCGTTACTCTTGAACGTTCTCAGAGCGTTACTCTTGAACGTTCTCTGAGCGTTACTCTTGAACGTTCTCTGGCGCTACTCTTGAACGTTCTCTGAGTTACTCTTGAGCGTTCTCTGAGCGTTACTCCTGAGCGTTCTCTGAGCGCTACTCTGAACGTTCTCTGAGCGCTACTCTTGAACGTTCTCTGAATGTTCTCTGAGTGCTACTCTTGAACGTTCTCTGAGCGTTACTCTTGAATGTTCTCTGAATGTTCTCTGAGCGTTACTCTTGAGCGTTCTCTGAGCGCTACTCTTGAATGTTCTCTGAGTGCTACTCTTGAATGTTCTCTGAACGCTTCTTCGAGCGTTGTCTGAGCGTTACTCTGAGCGCTACTCTGAACGTTCTCTGAGCATTACTCTTGAACGTTCTGAGCGTTACTCTTGAACGTTCTCGAGCGTTACTTTGAACGTTCTCTGAGCGCTACTCTTGAACGTTTCTCTGCGTTACTTTGAACGTTCTCTGAGCGTTACTCTTGAACGTTCTCTGAGCGTTACTCTTGAACGTTCTCTGAGCGTTACTCTTGAACGTTCTCTGAGCGTTGTCTGAGCGTTCTCTGAGCGCTACTCTTGAACGTTCTCTGAGCGCTACTCTTGAACGTTCTCTGAATGTTCTCTGAGTGCTACTCTTGAACGTTCTCTGAGCGTTACTCTTGAATGTTCTCTGAATGTTCTCTGAGCGTTGTCTGAGCGTTCTCTGAGCGCTACTCTTGAATGTTCTCTGAGTGCTACTCTTGAATGTTCTCTGAACGTTCTCCGAGCGTTGTCTGAGCGTTCTCTGAGCGCTACTCTTGAACGTTCTGAGCGTTACTCTTGAACGTTCTGAGCGTTACTCTTGAACGTTCTCTGAGCGTTACTCTTGAACGTTCTCTGAGCGTTACTCTTGAACGTTCTGAGTGCTACTTTGAACGTTCTTCTGAGCGTTACTGAGCGCTACTCCTGAACGTTCTCTGAGCGCTACTCTTGAACGTTCTCTGAGCGCTACTCTTGAACGTTCTCTGAGCGCTACTCTTGAACGCTCTCTGAGCGCTACTCTTGAACGCTTCTCGAGCGTTATTCTTGAACGCTTCTCGAGCGTTACTTCTGAACGTTCTCTGAGCGCTACTCTTGAACGTTCTCTGGCGCTACTTCTTGAACGTTCTCGAGCGCATACTCTTGAACGTTTCTGAGTGCTACTTTGAACGTTTCTCTGAGCTGAACGTACTCTTGAACGTTCTCTGAGCGTTACTCTTGAACGTTCTCTGAATGTTCTCCGAGCGTTGTCTGAGCGTTACTCTTGAATGTTCTCAGAGCGTTGTCTGAGCGTTCTCTGAGTGTTACTCTTGAACGTTCACTGAGCGTTGTCTGAGCGTTACTCTTGAACGTTCTCTGAGCGTTACTCTTGAACTTTCTCTGAGCGTTACTCTTGAACGTTCTCTGAGCGTTACTCTTGAACGTTCTCTGAGCGTTACTCTTGAACGTTCACTGAGCGTTGTTTGAGCGTTACTCTTGAACGTTCACTGAGCGTTGTCTGAGCGTTCTCTGAGTGCTACTCTTGAATGTTCTCTGAGCGTTACTCTTGAACGTTCACTGAGCGTTGTCTGAGCGTTACTCTTGAACGTTCTCTGAGCGCTACTCTTGAATGTTCTCTGAGCGCTACTCTTGAATGAATGTTCTCTGAGCGTTGTCTGAGCGCTCTCTGAGCGCTACTCTTGAATGTTCTCTGAGCGCTGTTCTGAGCGTTTCTCTGAGCGCTACTCTTGAACGTTCTCTGAGCGCTACTCTTGAATGTTCTCTGGCGCTACTTCTCAGAGCATTGTCTGAGCGTTCTCTGAGCGCTCTCTTGAACACTCTCTGAGCGTTACTCTTGAATGTTCTCTGAGCGTTGTCTGAGCGTTCTCTGAGCGCTACTCTTAAACATTCTCTGAGCGTTACTCTTGAATGTTCTCTGAGCGCTACTCTGACTTCTTGAATGTTCTCTGAGCGTTGAATCTGAGCTTTGTCTGAGCGCTTCGAGCGCTACTCTTAAACATTCTCTGAGCGTTACTCTTGAACGTTCTCTGAGCGTTACTCTGAGCGTTCTCTGAGCGCTACTCTTGAACATTCTCTGAGCGTTACTCTTGAACGTTCTCTGAGCGTTGTCTGAGCGTTACTCTTGAATGTTCTCCGAGCGCTACTCTTGAATGTTCTTCTGAATGTTCTCAGAGCGCTTCTCTGAGCGTTCTCTGAGCGCTCTCTTGAACACTCTCTGAGCGTTACTCTTGAATGTTCTCTGAGCGTTGTCTGAGCGTTCTCTGAGCGCTACTCTTGAACGTTCTCTGAGCGTTACTCTTGAATGTTCTCTGAATGTTCTCAGAGCGTTGTCTGAGCGTTCTCTGAGCGCTACACTTGAACGTTCACTGAGCGTTGTCTGAGCGTTCTCTGAGCGCTACTCTTGAACGTTCTCTGAGCGTTACTCTTGAACGTTCACTGAGCGTTACTCTTGAACGCTCACTCTGAGCGTTACTCTTGAACGTTCACTGAGCGTTACTCTTGAACGTTCACTGAGCGTTACTCCTGAACGCTCTCTGAGCGCTACTCTTGAACGTTCTCTGAGCGCTACTCTTGAACGTTCTCTGAGCGTTACTCTTGAACGTTCTCTGAGCGTTACTCTTGAACGTTTCTGAGCGTTGTCTGAGCGTTACTTTGAACGTTCTCTGAAGGCGTACTCTTGAACGTTCTCTGAGCGTTACTCTTGAACGTTCTCTGAGCGTTACTCTTGAACGTTCTCTGAGCGTTACTCTTGAACGTTCTCGAGCGTTACTTTGAACGCTTCTCTGAGCGTTTACTTGAACGCTTCTTCGAGCGTTACTCTTGAACGTTCTCGAGCGCATACTCTTGAGCGTTCTCTGAGCGCATACTCTTGAACGCGTTCTCTGAGCGTTTTGAACTTGAAACGTTCTCTGAGCGTTACTCTTGAACGTTCTCTGAAGCGTTACTCTTGAACGTTCTCTGAGCGTTACTCTTGAACGTTCTCTGAGTTACTCTTTTGAACGTTCTCGGAGCGTTACTCTTGAACGTTCTCTTAAATGTTCTCTGAGCGTTACTCTTGAACGTTCTCTGAGCGTTACTCTTGAACGTTCTCTGAGCGTTACTCTTGAACGTTCTCTGAGCGTTACTCTTGAACGTTCTCTGAATGTTCTCTGAGCGTTACTCTGAGCGTTCTCTGAGCGCTACTCTTGAACGTTCACTGAGCGTTGTCTGAGCGTTACTCTTGAATGTTCTCTGAGCGCTACTCTTGAACGTTCTCTGAGCGTTACTCTTGAATGTTCTCTGAGATGTTCTATAAACGTTACTAGAAGAACGTTCGTTCATAACCTTGCTAGAACGTTCTGAAAACATTCTCTGTTCGCTGTGTTCTCTCTGGTGATCCACCTCCATTTTTGAGTGTTGTAACAAAAGATGTGTCAGTTCTTCCCTTTCTTTTCTACTGTAAATGCCTGAATCACGTGTGAGCTGCTCGTACCTCTGCTTCACGGAGGGTTTCTCTGCAGGTCTCGTGGTCAGAGTCTCGTCCAGTGCTGAGGAGGATGTTTTAGTGTTTGTGACGGTTGTGCTGTTTGATGGACAGAAGAATAATTTTATACAAATGTAAAGGAAACCTTCCATTCTTCAAATATTATGAAATGTTACTCTTGAATGTTCTCTGAACGTTCTCCGAGCGTTGTCTGAGCGTTCTCCGAGCGCTACTCTTGAACACTCTCTGAGCGTTACTCTTGAACGTTCTCTGAGCGTTACTCTTGAACGTTCTCTGAGCGTTACTCTTGAACGTTCTCTGAGCGTTACTCTTGAACGTTCTCTGAGCGTTACTCTTGAACGTTCTCTGAGCGCTACTCTTGAACGTTTCTGAGCGTTACTCTTGAACGTTCTCTGAGCGCGTTACTCTTGAACGTTCTCTGAGCGTTACTTTGAACGCTTTCTGAGCGTTACTTCTTGAACGTTCTGAGGCGCTACTCTTGAACGTTCTCTGAGCGTTACTCTTGAACGTTCTCGAGCGTTACTCTTGAACGTTACTCTTGATGTTCTCTGAGCGTTACTCTTGAACGCTCTCTGAGCGCTACTCCTGAACGCGTTCTCTGAGCGTTACTCTTGAACGTTCTCTGAGCGTTACTCTTGAACGTTCTCTGAGCGTTACTCTTGAACGTTCTCTGAGCGTTACTCTTGAACGTTCTCTGAGCGTTACTCTTGAGCGTTCTCTGAGCGCTTACTCTTGAACGTTCTCTGAGCGTTACTCTTGAACGTTCTCTGAGCGCTACTCTTGAACGTTCTCTGAGCGCTACTTTGAACGTTCTCTGAGCGTTACTCTTGAACGTTCTCTGAGCGTTACTCTTGAACGTTCTCTGAGCGCTACTCTTGAACGTTCTCTGAGCGTTACTCTTGAACGTTCTCTGAGCGTTACTCTTGAACGTTCTCTGAGTTACTCTTGAACGTTCTCTGAGCGTTACTTTGAACGTTCTCTGAGCGTTACTTCTGAACGTTCTCTGAGCGTTACTCTGAACGTTCTCTGAGCGTTACTCTTGAACGCTTCTCTGAGCGTTACTCTTGAACGTTTTCTGAGCGCTACTCTGAACGTTCTCTGAGCGCTACTTTGAACGTTCTCTGAGCGCTACTCTTGAACGCGTTCTCTGAGCGTTACTCTGGAACGTTCTCGGAGCGTTACTCTGAACGTTCTCGGAGCGTTACTCTTGAACGTTCTCTGAGCGTTACTCTGGAACGTTCTCTGAGCGCATTTCTGAACGTTCTCTGAGCGTTACTCTTGAACGTTCTCTGAGCGTTACTCTTGAACGTTCTCTGAGCGTTACTCTTGAACGTTCTCTGAAACGTTACTTTGAACGCGTTCTCTGAGCGCACTTTTGAACGTTCTCTGAGCGTGCTCTTGAACGCGTTCTCTGAGCGTTACTTTGAACGTTCTCTGAGCGTTACTCTTGAATATTCTCTGATGTTCTCCGAACGCGTTATCTGAGCGCTACTCTGAGCGCTACTCTTGAAACGCTCACTTCCCTGAACGTTCTCTGAGCGTTACTCTTGAATGTTCTCTGAGCGTTACTCTTGAACGTTCTCTGAGCGTTACTCTTGAATGTTCTCTGAGATGTTCTATAAACGTTACTAGAAGAACGTTCGTTCATAACCTTGCTAGAACGTTCTGAAAACATTCTCTGTTCGCTGTGTTCTCTCTGGTGATCCACCTCCATTTTTGAGTGTTGTAACAAAAGATGTGTCAGTTCTTCCCTTTCTTTTCTACTGTAAATGCCTGAATCACGCGTGAGCTGCTCGTACCTCTGCTTCACGGAGGGTTTCTCTGCAGGTCTCGTGGTCAGAGTCTCGTCCAGTGCTGAGGAGGATGTTTTAGTGTTTGTGACGGTTGTGCTGTTTGATGGACAGAAGAATAATTTTATACAAATGTAAAGGAAACCTTCCATTCTTCAAATATTATGAAATGTTACTCTTGAACGTTCTCTGAGCGTTACTCTTGAACGTTCTCTGAGCGCTACTCTTGAACGTTCTCTGAGCGCTACTCTTGAACGTTCTCTGAGCGCTACTCTTGAACGTTCTCTGAGCGCTACTCTTGAACGTTCTCTGAGCGCTACTCTTGAACGTTCTCTGAGCGTTACTCTTGAACGTTCTCTGAGCGTTACATTTGAACGTTCTCTGAGCGTTACATTTGAACGTTCTCTGAGCGTTACATTTGAACGTTCTCTGAGCGTTACTCTTGAAAGTTCTCGGAGCGCACTTTGAACGTTTCTGAGCGTTACTCTTGAACGTTCTCTGAGCGTTACTCTTGAACGTTCTCTGAGCGTTACTCTTGAACGTTCTCTGAGCGCTACTCTTGAACGTTCACTGAGCGTTGTCTGAGCGTTACTCTTGAATGTTCTCTGAGCGCTACTTCTTGAACGTTCTCTGAGCGTTACTCTTGAATGTTCTCTGAGATGTTCTATAAACGTTACTAGAAGAACGCTTGCTCATAACCTTGCTAGAAACGTTCTGAAAACATTCTCTGTTCGCTGTGTTCTTCTGGTGATCCACCTCCATTTTTGAGTGTTGTAACAAAAGATGTGTCAGTTCTTCCCTTTCTTTGACTGTAAATGCCTGAATCGTTACTGTGAGCTGCTCGTACTCTGCTTCACGGAGGCGTTTCTCTGCAGGTCTCTCCGTGGTCAGAGTCTCGCCCAGTGCTGAGGAGGATGTTTTGAAGTGTTTGTCTGAGCGTGCTGTTTGATGGACAGAAGAATAATTTTATACAAATGTGCTTCTGAAACCTTCCATTCTTCAAATATTATGAAATGTTACTCTTGAACGCTTCTCTGAGCGCTACTCTTGAATGTTCTCTGAATGTTCTCTGAGCGTTGTCTGAGCGTTCTCTGAGCGCTACTCTTGAACGTTCTCTGAGCGTTACTCTTGAACGCTTCTCTGAGCGTTACTCTTGAACGTTCTCTGAGCGTTACTTTTGAACGCTTTCTCTGAGCGCACTTTGAACGTTCTCTGAGCGCTACTCTTGAACGTTCTCTGAGCGTTACTCTTGAACGTTTTCTGAGCGCACTTTGAACGTTTCTCTGAGCGCACTCTGAACGCTTCTCTGAGCGTTACTCTCTGAACGTTCTCTGAGCGTTACTTTGAACGTTCTCTGAGCGCTACTTTTGAACGTTCTCTGAGCGCACTTTGAACGCGTTCTCTGAATGTTCTCTGAGCGTTGTTCGAGCGTTTCTGAGCGCTACTCTTGAACGCGCTCAGCGTTAGCGTTGTCTGAGCGCTACTCTGAACGAATGTTCTCTGAGCGCTTACTCGGAACGTTCTCTGAGATGTTACTATAAACGTTACTAGAAGAACGCTTGAAGCGTTCTAACCTGCTAGAACGCTTTCTGAGCGTTCTCTGAGCGCTGTGTTCTTCTGGCGATCCACCTCCAACGCGTTTCTGAGTTACTGTAACAAAAGATGTGTCAGCGTTTCTCTGAAGCGTTCTCTACTGTGAAATGCCTGAATCACGTGAGAGCTGCTCTGAGCGCTCTCTGCTTCACGAAGGGTTTCTCTGGCGTCTCGTGGTTCAGAGTTACTCGAACGTTGCTCTGAGCGTTACTCCTGAGCGTTACTTGAGCGTTTGATGGATGAAGAATAATTTTTGACAAATGTAAAGGAGCCTTCCACTCTTGAACGTTCTCTGAAATGTTACTTCTTGAACGCTCTCTGAGCGTTACTCTTGAACGTTTCTCTGAGCGTTACTTTGAACGCTTCTTCTGAGCGCTACTTGAACGTTCTCTGAGCGCTTACTCTGAACGCTCTCTGAGCGCTACTTTTGAACGCTTTCTGAGCGCTTACTTCTGAACGCTCTCTGAGCGCTACTCCTGAACGTTCTCTGAGCGTTACTCTGAACGCTCTCTGAGCGCGTTACATTTGAACGCTTCTCTGAGCGCTACTCCTGAACGCTTCTCTGAGCGTTACTATTTGAACGTTCTCTGAGCGCACTCTTGAAAGTTCTCGAGCGCTACTTCTTGAGCGCTTCTCTGAGCGCTACTCTGAACGCTTCTCTGAGCGTTACTTCTGAACGTTTCTCTGAGCGTTACTCTTGAACGCTTCTCTGAGCGCTACTTCTGAACGTTCACTGAGCGCTGCTGAGCTGCTACTCTTGAATGTTCTCTGAGCGTTACTCCTGAACGCATTCTCTGAGCGCTACTTGAATGTTCTCTGAGATGTTCTATAAACGTTACTAGAAGAACGCTCGTTCATAACCTTGCTAGAACGCTCTGAAAACATTCTCTGTTCGCTCCTGTTCTCTGGTGATCCACCTCCATTTTTGAGTGTTGTAACAAAAGATGTGTCAGTTCTTCCCTTTCTTTTCTACTGTAAATGCCTGAATCACGTGTGAGCTGCTCGTACCTCTGCTTCACGGAGGGTTTCTCTGCAGGTCTCGTGGTCAGAGTCTCGTCCAGTGCTGAGGAGGATGTTTTAGTGTTTGTGACGGTCGTGCTGTTTGATGGACAGAAGAATAATTTTATACAAATGTTAAGGAAACATTCCATTCTTCAAATATTATGAAATGTTACTCTTGAACGTTCTCTGAGCGTTACTCTTGAACGTTCTCTGAGCGTTACTCTGAGCGTTTCTGAGCGCTCTCGCTTTCTCTGAGCGCTACTCTTGAACGCTTCTCTGAGCGCTACTCCTGAACGCTTCTCTGAGCGCTACTCTGAACGCTTCTGAGCGTTACTTCTTGAACGCTTCTCTCTGCTGAGCTTTACGCTTCTCTGAGCGTTACTGAGCGCTACTCTGAGCGCTACTCTGAGCGCTACTTCTGAGCGCTACTCTGAGCGCTTCTGAGCTTGAGCGTTCTCTGAGCGTTACTCCTGAGCGCTTCTCTGAGCGCTACTCTTGAGCGCTCTCTGAGCGCTACTTTTTGAACGCTTCTCTGAGCGCATTTCTGAACGCTTCTCTGAGCTGCTACTTTGACGCTCTCTGAACGCTTCTCTGAGCGTTACTCCTGAACGCTCTCTGAGCGTTACTCTCTGAACGCTTCTGAGCGCATACTTTGAACGCTTTCTGAGCGCTACTCCTGAACGCTTCTCTGAGCGCTTTTGAACGTTCTTCTGAGCGCTACTTCTGAACGTTTCTCTGAGCGCACTCTGAACGCTTCTCTGAGCGCTACTTCTGAACGCTTTCTGAGCTGAGCGCTACTCTGAACGCTTCTGAGCTTCTCTGGCGTTACTCTTGAACGCTTCTGAGCGCTACTCTTGAACGCTTCTTCTGAGCGTTACTCTTGAACGCTCTCTGAGCGCTACTCTGAACGTTTTCTGAGCGCTACTCTTGAACGCTCTCTGAGCGTTACTCTTGAACGCTTCTCTGAGCGCATCTTGAACGCGCTTCTGAGCGCTACTCCTGAACGTTCTCTGAGCGCTACTCCTGAACGCTCTCTGAGCGCTACTTTGAACGTTAGCGCCTTCTGAGCGCTTCTCTGAGCGCTTCTGAGCGCGATTTGAACGCTTTCTCTGAGCGCTTACTCCTGAACGCTCTCTGAGCGCTACTCCTGAACGCTCTCTGAGCGCTACTTCTGAACGCTCTCTGAGCGCTACTCCTGAACGCTCTCTGAGCGCTACTCCTGAACGCTCTCTGAGCGTTACTCCTGAACGCTCTCTGAGCGCTACTCCTGAACGCTCTCTGAGCGCTACTCCTGAACGCTCTCTGAGCGTTACTCCTGAACGCTCTCTGAGCGCTACTCTGAACGCTTCTGAGCTGCATTTTGAACGCTTCTCTGAGCGCTACTCTGAACGCTTCTGAGCTGTTACTCTTGAACGCTTCTCTGAGCGCTACTTTGAACGCTTCTCTGAGCGTTACTCCTTGAACGCCTCTCTGAGCGCTACTTTGAACGCTCTCTGAGCGCTACTTTGAACGCTCTCTGAGCGCTGTTCTGAGCGTTTCTCTGCTGCTCTTGAACGCTTTCTGAGCGTTACTCTTGAACGCTCTCTGAGCGCTACCTTGAACGCTTCTCTGAGCGCTACTCCTGAACGCTCTCTGAGCGCTACTCCTGAACGCTCTCTGAGCGCTACTTTTGAACGCCTCTCTGAGCGCTACTCCTGAACGCTCTCTGAGCGCTACTCCTGAACGCTCTCTGAGCGCTACTCCTGAACGCTCTCTGAGCGCTACTCCTGAACGCTCTCTGAGCGCTACTCCTGAACGCTCTCTGAGCGCTACTCCTGAGCGCTCTCTCTGAGCGCTACTTGAACGCTCTTCTGAGCGCTACTCTTGAACGTTCTCTGAGCGTTACTCTTGAACGCTTCTGAGCGCTTACTCTTGAACGCTTTCTGAGCGTTACTCTGAACGCTTCTGAGCGTTACTCTGAACGCTTCTCTGAGCGCTACTTTGAACGCTTTCTGAGCGCTACTTTCTTGAACGTTCTCTGAGCGCATTTCTGAACGCTTCTCTGAGCGCTACTCTTGAACGCTTTCTGAGCGCTACTCTTGAACGTTCTCTGAGCGTTACTCTTGAACGCTTCTAGCGCAAGAACGCTCTCTGAGCGCTACTTTGAACGCTCTGAGCGCTATTCTTGTTACTCTGAACTGTGTCTGAGCGATCCTTCGAACGCTTTTTGAGCGCTTGTGCTGCGCTTCTGAAGCTGCTTCTGAGCTTCTACTTTCCAACGTTTCTGAGCGTTCTGAGCGCTCTCTGAGCGTTCTCTGAGCTCTTGAACTGAGCGCTCTCTGAGCGTTACTCTTTGAACGTTTCTCTGAGCGCTACTCGTTCTGAGCGCACTCTGAACGCTTCTTCCTGAGCGCTCCTGAGCTGTCTCTGAGCGCCATTCTGAACGCTTTCTGAGCGCTACTCCTGAACGCTGAGAAGCGCTTCTCTGAACGCTACTCTGAGCGAGTTACTCCTGAACGCTTCTCTGAGCTGCTACTTCCTGAACGCTCTCTGAGCTGCTACTCGCTGAGCGCACTCTTCTGAGCGCTACTCTGAACGCTTCTCTGAGCGCTTACTCTTGAACGCTTCTCTGAGCGCACTCCTGAACGCTTCTCTGAGCGCTACTTCCTGAACGCTTCTCTGAGCGCTACTTCCTGAACGCTCTTCTGAGCGTTACTCTGAACGCTTCTTCTGAGCGTTACTCCTGAGCGCTCTCTGAGCGTTACTTCTGAGCGCTACTTCTGAGCGCTCTCTGAGCGCTACTTTGAACGCTCTCTGAGCGCTACTTTTGAACGCTCTCTGAGCGCTACTCTTGAACGCTCTCTGAGCGTTACTTTGAACGCTCTTCTGAGCGCTACTCTTGAACGCTTTCTGAGCGCTACTCTTGAACGCTTCTTCTGAGCGCTACTTTTGAACGTTCTCTCTGAGCGCACCTTGAACGCTTTCTGAGCGCTACTCCTTGAACGCTCTCTGAGCGCGCTTCTACGCCTGAACGCTACTCTCTGAGCTGTTGAGCCCTCCTGAACGCTCTCTGAGCGCTACTCCTGAACGCTCTCTGAGCGCTACTCTTGAACGTTCTCTGAGCGTTACTCTTGAATGTTCTCTGAGCGTTACTCTTGAACGTTCTCTGAGATGTTCTATAAACGTTACTAGAAGAACGTTTGTTCATAACCTTGCTAAAACGTTCTGAAAACATTCTCTGTTCGCTGTGTTCTCTCTGGTGATCCACCTCCATTTTTGAGTGTTGTAAACAAAAGATGTGTCAGTTCTTCCCTTTCTTTTCTACTGTAAATGACTGAATCACGCGTGAGCTGCTCGTACCTCTGCTTCACGGAGGGTTTCTCTGCAGGTCTCGTGGTCAGAGTCTCGTCCAGTGCTGAGGAGGATGTTTTAGTGTTTGTGACGGTTGTCCTGTTTGATGGACAGGAGAATCAGAGGTCATGAAGCAATATTCAGATGAACGTCACTGTGTGTGGAGACTCTTACTGAGACACAGACGGCGTCGAGGACTTGGACAGCAGAGTAGAGACAGACACGCTTTCACTCCTGAGAACAAAAAACAACATCAGGAGTCGGATTCGTGATTCATGAGGTCAGCAGATGGAGGAGGAATCTCACCGGGTCGGGCTCTTCACAGCGGGCGGACTCACAGAAGTCTTCACAGCGCTGCAGAGTCAATAAACACATCAGAACATCAGATGCTCGGCATTAACATCTGGATCATTTGGCTGAAAATCTCTTACGTGGAAGTGGCCGTGACTGGAGCTGCTGGCAGAGAGACGCTGCTTACATCAACACACACACACACACACACACACACACACACAGATACTGTTAGACTCCAGCTTTGCTTTGACTAAAGGTCAGAGTTCACACATGTGTAGGAGACTCACGTCACAGACGACGGCGGTCCGGCACTGCTGCTCTTATTCAGTCTGTTACCAACAGGAACACAAATAACACCGAAAGTGAACCCATGCTCTGAACTATACAGCAAATCTCAGCTATATAAGAACATTCAGAGAAGCAGAGTTCATGAGTGGATGAAAAGATAATAATCTAATTGTAAAATTTAAATAAAATAATTTTATAAAGCAATCAATAATAAAAACAAAGTAAAAAAAATACTAAAAAAGATGCTTTTTTACCTGCATGTCATGTGACCATTATCTGACATCAGAGAACCGTGAGCATGTGAATGTCATCAAATTATTGAAATATTAAATTAAAATCTCTAAATCAGGTTTGTGAATGTCGGAAATTCTACGACACTGATCTCACTCACACACACTCACTCACTCACACACACACACACACACACACACACACACACACACACACTGTACACTCACATACACACATACACTCACACATATACTTCACACACACACACACACACACACACTCACTTACTCACTCACACTACACATACTATCACGCACACACACACACACTTCAATCACTCTTCACACACACTCACTCACTCACTACTACTATTCACACACTTTACACACACTTTACTCACTCACCACTCACACTTCACTCACTCACACTTCACCACACACACACATACCACGCACACACACACACACACTCAATCACTTCACACACACTCACTACACTCACTACACTCACTTCACATGAGCTACACACACATTCACTCACTACTTCACTTACTCACACTTCACTACTTACACTCACACTCACTCACTACTCACTCACTTCATTTACTACACACTCACTTACACACTCACTCACTTCACACACTCACTACTCACACTCTCACACTCACTTCACACTCACTCACTCACACATTCACACACTACTCACTCACTCACTCACTCACTCACTCACACACTCATTACACACACTCACCACACTTCACTATTCACACACTCACTCACTCACACTCACACTCACTCACACATTCACACACTCACTCACTCACTCACTCATTCACACACTCACTCACTCATTCACACACTCACTCACTCATTCACACACTCACTCACTCATTCACACACTCTCACTCACTCACACACTTACACACACACACACACACACATACACACACACTCATTCACACTCACTACTCCACACTTCACTCACACACTCACCACACTCACTCACACACTCACACTCACACTACCACACTCACACACACTCACTCATTCACACACTCACTCATTCACACACTCACTCACACACTCACTTCACTCACACTCACCACACATTCACACACTCACTCACTCACTCACTACTTACTACTTCTCACTCATTCACACACTCACTCACTCACTCACACATTTCACTACTCACTACACTCACACACACTCACTCACTCACACACTCACACTCACTACACTCACTCACACTCACACTCACTTCACACTCTCACACACTCACTCACACACTCACACTCACTCACACACACACTCACTTCACTCACTCACTCACCTCACACACTCCTCACTCCACTCACTCTTGACCACTCACCACACACTCTCACTCACTCACACACTCACTCACACTTCACTCATTCACACACTCACTTCACCACACTCACACTCACTCACACTCACCACTCACCACACATTCACACACTCACTCACTCACACACTCACTCACTCACTCACACACATTCACACACTCACTCACTCACTCACTCATTCACACACTCACACACTTCATTCACACACTCTCACTCACCACTACACACCACCACACACACCACATACACTCACTCATTCACACACTCCACTCACTACTTCACTCACCACTCACACTCTCACTCACTCACCACACACTCACACACTCACTCACTCATTCACTCACTCACTCACTACTCACTCACTACTGACTCACTCACTCACACCACTCACACACACACACTCACTCATTCACACACTCACTCACACCTCACTACTCACACTCTCACTCACACACACTCACTACTCACACTCACTCACTCACTCATTCACACACACTCACTCCATTCACACACTCACCACACACTCACTCACCACACACACTCACACTCACCACACTCTCACTCACTCACCACATTCACACACTCACTCACTCACTCACTCACCATTCACACACTCACTACTCACTCACACACTCACTCACTCACCACACACTCACACACACACTCACTCACACACTCACCACACTCACCACTCACTCACTACTACTCTCACTTTTCTCACTCACACACTACTCACTACACACTACACTCCTACTCACTACTCACTCCACTACTCACATCACTAACACTACTCACTCACCACTTATTACACATACTCACACTACCACCACACACACACTACTCACACACTACACACACACACACACTCACTACACCACTCACTACACTACCACTTACTTACTCACTTACATTACTTCTTCATTTCTTCACACACACACACACACTACACTCACACATACTACTCACTACTCACTACTCACTTACACACTCTCATTTCACTACTACTACTCACACACATTCACCACTCACACACTCACACACACACACACCACACTCACTCACACTCACTACCTCACTCACTCACTACTCACTACCACACCACTCACACTCACTCACTCACACACTCTCTCACACACTCTCTCACACACTCTCACACACTCACGACTCACCCATTGGTAGTTTTAGGCGCTGTGACCTCTGGAAACTTCTCACCAAATGAGGGTTTAACAGGGCTTAACCTGCCACACACACACACACACACACACAACCATGTCAAAATAACTCAACAGACATGTTCACTAGCACACACGTGTTCACCGGGTCTGACCCAGATAATTATTAATGTTTCTGAGAGTCTCTTCTGCTCATGAATCTGCTCATAACTCCAGTAGATCAGTGTAATACTCCTCCAGTGTAGATCAGCTGTTCTCTGTGTGAATATATAGTAAAGTGTGATTTATTCCTGTGATCAAAGCTGAGTTTATCATCATTACTCCAGTCTTCAGTGTCACATGATCCTTCACTGATCATTCTCAGATGAGGATCTGATGATCAACACACATTTATGATTATTATCAGCTCATATTTCTGTGGAAACTGATACATTTGATTTCTCAGGATTCTTTGATGAATAGAAAGTTCAAAAGAACAGCATTTATTAGAAATAGAATCATTTGTAACATTATAAATGTCTTTACTGTCACTTCTGATCAGTTTAATCCTTGAGCAATAAAAAAAAGTTACTTTTGAACATTCTCTTTATGAAGTAGAAACATTTAAAACACGCTCCATGAATGATGTATAAGTGATGTTTTTGTGTTAATAATAATAACTAATAGATGATTTGAAGCGCGTTGTGCGTCACTCACGCGATGCTGCTCGTGTTTGCGCCAGAGAAGACGCGCGCGGTGAATCCGGATGCGTTGGGAGGCTTGAGCCCTGGATTCCTGTAACAGAGCGCGTTTAACACGTTTAGCAGACTCACACGCGTCTGACCCGTAGCATGTTCCGAGAGAACAGCGGCGGCTCTCACCGGGCAGGGACCGGAGGTTTGGCGGCCGGTGGCGGGCCACTGCTCGTGCTCGAGGCGCTGTGGGAGGACAGAAGAGTCAGCGACGCGCGCGTCTGAGCTATGGTGAAACACACACGAGTCTAAACTAACCTGTTGGTCAGCTCCTGACCGCCCCTGGAGATCAGCCACATCACGAGAGAGAGAAAACACTGAACATTATACATATGATATACACCGACCAGGCATAACATTATGACCACTGACAGGTGAAGTGAGTAACACTGATGATCTCTTCCTCACGGCTCCT
>JAGHMJ010000029.1:817238-827238 GCA_018749465.1 Paracanthobrama guichenoti
GTGATGTTGCGTGTCTGTGATGTGGTGTGTCTGTGATGTCGCGTGTCTGTGGTGTCTGATGTCGCGTGTCTGTCATGTCTATGTCTATGTCTGATGTCGCGTGTCTGTGTGTCTGTTGCGTGTCTGATGTGTGTCTGTGATGTCGCAGGTCTGTGTCTGTCATGTCTGTATGTCTGATGTTGCGTGTCTGCGTGTCTGATGTTGCGTGTCTGCGTGTCTGATGTTGCGTGTCTGATGTTGCGTGTCTGGGTGTCTGATGTTGCGTGTCTGGTGTGTCTGATGTGGTGTGTCTGTGGTATCTGTGATGTCGCGTGTCTGTCTGATGTCGTGAGTCTGTCATGTCTGTATGTCTGTGATGTGGTGTGTCTGTGATGTCGCGTGTTTGTGGTGTCTGATGTCGCGTGTCTGATGTCGCGTGTCTGTCATGTCTATGTCTGATGTTGCGTGTCTGTGTGTCTGATGTTGCGCGTCTATGATGTGTGTCTGATGTCGCAGGTCTGTGTCTGTCATGTCTGTATGTCTGATGTTGCGTGTCTGTATGTCTGATGTTGCGTGTCTGTATGTCTGATGTTGCGTGTCTGTGTGTCTGATGTTGCGTGTCTGTGGTGTGTCTGTGATGTTGCGTGTCTGTGTGTCTGTCGTGTGTCTGATGTTGTGTCTGTCTGTGATGTTGTGTGTCTGATATCGTGTCTGTGTGTCTGATGTCTCTGTGATGTCGCGTGTCTGTGATGTTGCATGTGTGTCTGTGATGTCGCGTGTCTGTCATGTCTGTTGCGTGTCTGATGTGGTGTGTCTGATGTGGTGTGTCTGATGTGGTGTGTCTGATGTGGTGTGTCTGATGTGGTGTGTCTGTGATGTTGCGTGTCTATCGTGTGTCTGTGTGTCTGTGATGTCGCGTGTCTGTGTCTGTCATGTCTGTGTGTCTGATGTTGCGTGTCTGTGTGTCTGATGTGGTGTGTCTGATGTGGTGTGTCTGTGATGTTGCGTGTCTGTATGTCTATGTCGTGTCTGGTGTGTCTGTGATGTCGCGTGTCTGTGTCTGTCATGTCTGTATGTCTGTTGCGTGTCTGTGTCTGATGTTGCTTGTCTGTGATGTTGTGTGTCTGATGTCGTGTGTCTGATGTCGTGTGTCTGTGTGTGGGATGTCGTGTGGGATGTCATGTGTCTGTGATATGGTGCCTGTGTGTTTGATGTCGTTTGTCTGTCGTTTGTCTGTCGTGTGTCTGTGGTGTGTCTGTGTGTCTGTGATGTCGTGTGTCTGATGTTGTGTCTGTCTGTGATGTCGCGTGTCTGTGGTATCTGTGATGTCGCGTGTCTGTCTGATGTCGTGAGTCTGTCATGTCTGTGATGTTGCGTGTCTGTGGTGTCTGATGTCGCGTGTCTGTCATGTCTATGTCTGATGTTGCGTGTCTGTGTGTCTGATGTTGCGTGTCTGATGTGTGTCTGATGTCGCAGGTCTGTGTCTGTCATGTCTGTATGTCTGATGTTGCGTGTCTGCGTGTCTGATGTTGCGTGTCTGCGTGTCTGATGTTGCGTGTCTGATGTTGCGTGTCTGGTGTGTCTGATGTGGTGTGTCTGTGGTATCTGTGATGTCGCGTGTCTGTCTGATGTCGTGAGTCTGTCATGTCTGTATGTCTGTGATGTGGTGTGTCTGTGATGTCGCGTGTCTGTGGTGTCTGATGTCGCGTGTCTGTCATGTCTATGTCTGATGTTGCGTGTCTGTGTGTCTGATGTTGCGTGTCTATGATGTGTGTCTGTGATGTCGCAGGTCTGTGTCTGTCATGTCTGTATGTCTGATGTTGCGTGTCTGTGTGTCTGATGTTGCGTGTCTGTGGTGTGTCTGATGTGGTGTGTCTGTGATGTTGCGTGTCTGTGTGTCTGTCGTGTGTCTGATGTTGTGTCTGTCTGTGATGTTGTGTGTCTGATATCGTGTCTGTGTGTCTGATATCTCTGTGATGTCGCGTGTCTGTGATGTTGCATGTGTGTCTGTGATGTTGCGTGTCTGTCATATCTGTATGTCTGTTGCGTGTCTGATGTGGTGTGTCTGATGTGGTGTGTCTGATGTGGTGTGTCTGATGTGGTGTGTCTGTGATGTCTGTGTCTGTGATGTCGCGTGTCTGTGTCTGTCATGTCTGTATGTCTGATGTTGCGTGTCTGATGTTGCGTGTCTGTGGTGTGTCTGATGTGGTGTGTCTGTGATGTTGCGTGTCTGTGTGTCTATGTCGTGTGTCTGATGTTGTGTCTGTCTGTGATGTTGTGTGTCTGATGTCGTGTCTGTGTGTCTGATGTCTCTGTGATGTCGCGTGTCTGTGTCTGTCATGTCTGTATGTCTGTTGCGTGTCTGTGTGTCTGTTGCGTGTCTGATGTGGTGTGTCTGTGATGTTGCGTGTCTGTGTCTGATGTTGCGTGTCTGATGTTGCGTGTCTGGTGTGTCTGTGTCTGATGTTGTGTCTGTCTGTGATGTTGTGTGTCTGTGTGTCTGATGTCTCTGTGATGTCGCGTGTCTGTGATGTTGCGTGTCTGTCGCATGTGTGTCTGTGCTGTCGCGTGTCTGTCGCATGTGTGTCTGTGATGTCGTGTCTGTGATGTCGCGTGTCTGATGTCTGTGATGTCGTGTCTGTGATGTCGTGTGTCTGTGATGTAGTGCCTGTGCCTGTGATGTCGTGTGTCTGTGCGGTGTGGTGTCATGTCTGTGTGATGTTGTGTGTGTGTGTGATGTCATGTCTGTGTGATGTCATGCGTCCGTGCGAGTCCCTCCGCCGCAGCAACATTAAAGACAGATGTAATAACGCAGGTGCTGTTTAAAGCTAGTAGAGCTAACGAGTGTGTTCTGTCTGCAGGAATCCTGTGTGTGGCGGATCAGTGTCATGGTCTGCGCGAGCTGGCGCTGAACTACCACCTGTTGAGCGACGAGCTGCTGCTGGCGCTGTCATCCGAGCGGCACGTCCACCTGGAGCACCTGCGCATCGATGTGGTAAGCGAGAACCCGGGCCAGCAGTTCCACTCCATCAAGAAGAGCAGCTGGGACGCCATGGTGCGCCACTCGCCCAAGTTCAACCTGGTCATGTATTTCTTCCTGTACGAGGACGAGTTTGGGCCCTTCTTCCGCGACGAGGTGCCCGTCACGCACCTGTACTTCGGCCGCTCGGTCAGTAAGGAGGTCCTGGGCCGCGTGGGGCTGACGTGCCCGCGGCTGGTGGAGCTGGTGGTGTGCGCCAACGGCCTGCGACCCCTGGACGAGGAGCTGATCCGCATCGCTGACCGCTGCAAACAGCTGTCGGCCATCGGCCTGGGCGAGTGCGAGGTTTCCTGCAGCGCCTTCGTGGAGTTTGTCAAGATGTGCGGCGGCCGGCTCTCGCAGCTGTCCATCATGGAGGAGGTTCTGATGCCGGACAACAAGTACGGGCTGGACGACATCCACTGGGAAGTGTCCAAACACCTGGGCCGAGTCTGGTTCCCCGACATGATGCCCACCTGGTAGGCTGGAGCGTCACATACCCATGATTCCCCTCTCACAGACTGCAGATGCTCTCGTGGATTTTGTCGTTTTTCTAGTTTTGGAAGTGAAATAATGAAGCGTCTACAGAGGGACACAGAGCGTTTGGATCCGGACACTCGCCGCGTGTGTTTATTCTCTCACTAAACATGTTTGTATGTAAATGTGCGTGTCGTCAGCTTGTCGTGTCGGTTTGCGCTGGATGAAGGCAGGACGTCAGAGCGAGCGGGGGTCATCAAGCACCTTTACCAAATGAAGTTCCAGCTCGTCGCTCTGATCATGTGCTTTGCTTCTTTTTCATATTTGCTCTTGTTGAAGTGAGCGACGGTCAACCGTTAGACGATGGAAGGAAGACGTTTAATCATTTCATCAGGCCAGCTGACATTTCCTGATGTCGTGAGCTCTTGTTTTGTAGTTATTTTAGCGCTGGATCAGGTCTTCTCCTTCAGCGCGAGTGGTCTCTGGCGGCCGAGAGTCGCCGTTTGCGCTGGTTTGAGTTCACGACGTCATGTGATCGTGTCTGTGATGCTTCATTAGTTCTCAAGCAATACTTTACAGAAATACATGGACACCGATTCAGATCATTTCCTCCTGCACTTTATGTAGAGATGTATTTTAGAAATGTACATATGAGATTATTGGTTGTTAATATTTCTCCTGATGATTATTATATTATTTTCTGTGCATTAAATGATTAGTGACATAAGCTTGTCATGAGCGTTTTCAGGCATTTAATTGCTTTATTGTTTTTATGTATATGAATACGTAGAACTTTATCCATAAAGAGAGAAAGCAGTGTGGTGGAAATGTTTGTGTTGTTTTGGAATAAATGTGTGAATGCATGAAGCGCTTCAGTTTGTGTTCGTGATGTCTCCGTGACACATCAGAGGAGTAAAACATGTTGAATATTCTGAAATCTGAGCTTGACAATCAGAGCTGATGTGTGTCGAGACCAATCTGTCATGTATGAGCTCATAAAGAGCTGATCTGGAGAGTCGTGCTTCACTTCCTGCTGTAAGATGATGCGTTTCCTCTCCATCACTGTGGACTGACTGAATCATGTCTTTAATATAATAAAGGATTGTTATAGCAACAAATAACAAAATAATGCGTTTTTTAATTGTTATTAGTCAAAATCTTTGATTATAGGTTTCATGCACCGTTTCATATACTGAGCTATTTTTTAATCGTTAATTCTATAAAAACAATTCTACTAAAAGTAAAACTTTTATTGTATTGTGTTTGTCATTTTAAACGAGTCAGAGAAGAGTTCAATAAAAGCTGTGATTGGTTAATTCACTGCTGAGCCAAATGATGTCCAGCTCCACCTCTCTGGACTGTGGGTGGGTGTGGTTGGAGTTCCGTGATGATGGTTTAGGGTGTGGTTGGACGTCCAGCTCCACCTCTCTGGACTGTGGGTGGAGTTAAGCGATGATGGTTTAGGGTGTGGTTGGACGTCCAGCTCCACCTCTCTGGACTGTGGGTGGAGTTAAGCGATGATGGTTTAGGGGTGTGGTTGGGCGTCCAGCTCCACCTCTCTGGACTGTGGGTGGAGTTAAGCGATGATGGTTTAGGTGTGTTTGGGCGTCCCAGCTCCACCTCTGGACTGTGGGTGGAGTTAAGCGATGATGGTTTAGGTGTGGTTGGGCCCAGCTCCACCTCTCTGGACTGTGGGTGGAGTTAAGCGATGATGGTTTAGGGTGTGGTTGGACGTCCAGCTCCACCTCTCTGGACTGTGGGTGGAGTTAAGCGATGATGGTTTAGGGTGTGTTTGGACGTCCAGCTCCACCTCTCTGGACTGTGGGTGGAGTTAAGCGATGATGGTTTAGGTGTGGTTGGGCGTCCAGCTCCACCTCTCTGGACTGTGGGTGGAGTTAAGCGATGATGGTTTAGGGTGTGTTTGGACGTCCAGCTCCACCTCTCTGGACTGTGGGTGGAGTTAAGCGATGATGGTTTAGGGTGTGTTTGGACGTCTAGCTCCACCCATCCACATACGTATAAACAGTTTGTAGTTTATGGTGGTTCCTGACTTTATAAGAGCATTAATTTTCTTTTAATTAATTAGGCATGAACATATGAAGGACCAATCAGATTCTCCAGTGGTGATTAAATGGAAACACGTGATTTTGTGTCTTTCAGCTGTGAGAATGCTGGTTTATTTCACACAATAGTTCGCATTTTACTAATTAGAAAACTATAGGCTAGAAGAAGAAGGTCTTGATCAAGGATGTGGATTTACAGCTCATATCCAGCTCTTTAATTCAAGCACATGGAGCATCTTTATCTTCCCGGTGATTTCATTAAGAGAGATCACTGATTTAATGGACTTTTATCCAGAGAAACTTTACGTGTTTGGCAGACGCTTTTATGAAGTTTTTTAATCAGTTCATACATTCACAGGGAATCGAACCCCGACCCTGGTGTTGCGAACACTGATCTACCGTTTGTGCTACAGGAAAACACTTTATTATTGTTCCTGAACATTATCATTCATCATGTTTTTATGGTTATGCTTTTCAATGTAGTTTTTGTTGACTCCTGACTATGTTCAGACACCGTCAGATACAAATTTTTTTTAATAGAAATTATGTCACTAAGTATTTTATTAGGTCCAATCAGAGTACTTTTTTCAGGTAAGACATCACATTAGTGTTTCATTTTTTTGTTTTTATTGCTGAGGTGAGAGTGTTGACCTTCTCCTGCGGTCAGACAGCAGCACAGCTGGAAGGTGAGTTAGAGCGGCGCCAAAGAAAGAAACGAAATAATGCAATTTGTTACTTTTTTAGGGAGTAACCTTGTAGCGCATTACTTTTAAAAGTAACCTTCCCTTATGTGATGTCATGTGTCTGTGTGATGTCATGTGTCTGTGTGATGTCATGTGACTGATGTCATGTGGCTGTGATGTCATCTGTCTGTGTGATGTCATGTGTCTGTGTGATGTCATGGGTCTTTGTGATGTCATGTGGCTGTGATGTCATCTGTCTGTGTGATGTCATGTGACTGTGATGTCATGGGTCTGTGTGAGGTCATGGGTCTTTGTGATGTCATGTGGCTGTGATGTCATCTGTGTGATGTCATGTGACTGATGCCATGTCAGGAGCAGGAGCTCAGTGGATAATGAAGAGCAGGAGCTGAGAGGATGATGAAGAGCAGGAGCTCAGAGGATGAAGAGCAGGAGCTCAGCGGATGATGAAGAGCTGGAGCTCAGAGGATGAAGAAGAGCAGGAGTTCGGAGGATGATGAAGAGCAGGAGCTCAGGATGAAGAGCAGGAGCTTGGAGGATGATGAAGAGCTGGAGTTCAGAGGATGAAGAGCAGGAGCTCGGAGGATGATGAAGAGCAGGAGCTCAGGATGAAGAGCAGGAGCTTGGAGGATGATGAAGAGCTGGAGCTCAGAGGATGAAGAGCAGGAGCTCGGAGGATGAAGAGCAGGAGCTCAGAGGATGAAGAGCAGGAGCTCGGAGGATGATGAAGAGCAGGAGCTCAGAGGATGAAGAGCAGGAGCTCGGAGGATGAAGAGCAGGAGCTCAGAGGATGAAGAGCAGGAGCTCAGAGGATGAAGAGCAGGAGCTCGGAGGATGATGAAGAGCAGGAGCTAAGAGGATGATGAAGAGCAGGAGCTCGGAGGATGAAGAGCAGGAGCTCGGAGGATGAAGAGCAGGAGCTCGGAGGATGATGAAGAGCAGGAGCTCAGAGGATGAAGAGCAGGAGCTCGGAGGATGAAGAGCAGGAGCTCAGAGGATGAAGAGCAGGAGCTCAGAGGATGAAGAACAGGAGCTCAGAGGATGAAGAGCAGGAGCTCGGAGGATGATGAAGAGCAGGAGCTAAGAGGATGATGAAGAGCAGGAGCTCGAGGATGAAGAGCAGGAGCTCAGAGGATGAAGAGCAGGAGCTCAGAGGATGAAGAGCAGGAGCTCAGGATGAAGAGCAGGAGCTCGGAGGATGATGAAGAGCAGGAGCTAAGAGGATGATGAAGAGCAGGAGCTCGGAGGATGAAGAGCAGGAGCTCAGAGGATGAAGAGCAGGAGCTCGGAAGATGATGAAGAGCAGGAGCTCAGAGGATGAAGAGCAGGAGCTCGGAGGATGAAGAGCAGGAGCTCAGGATGAAGAGCAGGAGCTCAGAGGATGAAGAGCAGGAGCTCGGAGGATGAAGAGCAGGAGCTCAGAGGATGAAGAGCAGGAGCTCAGAGGATGAAGAGCAGGCTCAGAGGAGCTCAGAGGATGAAGAGCAGGAGCTAAGAGGATGATGAAGAGCAGGAGGAGGATGATGAAGAGCAGGAGCTCGAGGATGATGAAGAGCAGGAGCTCGGAGGATGATGAAGAGCAGGAGCTCGAGGAGGATGAAGAGCAGGAGCTCTGAGGATGATGAAGAGCAGGAGCTCAGAGGATGAAGAGCAGGAGCTCGGAGGATGATGCAGGAGAGCAGAAGAGCAGCTCGGAGGAGGATGAAGAGCAGGAGCTCGGAGGATGAAGAGCAGGAGCTCAGAGGATGAAGAGCAGGAGCTCAGAGGGATGAAGAGCAGGAGCTCGGAGGATGATGAAGAGCAGGAGCTCGAGGATGAAGAGCAGGATGAGGATGAAGAGCAGGAGCTCAGGATGAAGAGCAGGAGCTGAGGATGAAGAGCAGGAGCTCAGAGGATGATGAAGAGCAGGAGCTCAGGATGAGAGCAGGAGCTCAGAGGATGAAGAGCAGGAGCTCAGAGGATGATGAAGAGCAGGAGCTCAGAGGATGAAGAGCAGGAGCTCGGGAGGATGAAGAGCAGGAGCTCAGGATGAAAGAGCAGGAGCTCAGGATGATGAAGAGCAGGAGCTCGGAGGATGATGAAGAGCAGGAGCTAAGAGGATGATGAAGAGCAGGAGCTCGAGAGGATGAAGAGCAGGAGCTCGAGGATGATGAAGAGCAGGAGCTCGAGGATGATGAAGAGCAGGAGCTCGGAGGATGAAGAGCAGGAGCTCGGAGGATGAAGAGCAGGAGCTCGGAGGATGAAGAGCAGGAGCTCAGAGATGAAGAGCAGGAGCTCGGAGGATGAAGAGCAGGAGCTCGGAGGATGAAGAGCAGGAGCTCAGAGGATGAAGAGCAGGAGCTCGGAGGATGAAGAGCAGGAGCTCGGAGGATGAAGAGCAGGAGCTCAGAGGATGAAGAGCAGGAGCTCAGGAGGATGAAGAGCAGGAGCTCAGAGGATGAAGAGCAGGAGCTCAGGGATGAAGAGCAGGAGCTCAGAGGATGAAGAGCAGGAGCTCGGAGGATGAAGAGCAGGAGCTCAGAGGATGAAGAGCAGGAGCTCAGAGGATGAAGAGCAGGAGCTCAGGATGAAGAGCAGGAGCTCAGAGGATGAAGAGCAGGAGCTCAGAGGATGAAGAAGCAGGAGCTCAGAGGATGAAGAGCAGGAGCTCAGAGGATGAAGAGCAGGAGCTCAGAGGATGAAGAGCAGGAGCTAAGAGGATGATGAAGAGCAGGAGCTAAGAGGATGATGAAGAGCAGGAGCTCAGAGGATGAAGAGCAGGAGCTCGGAGGATGATGAAGAGCAGGAGCTCGGAGGATGATGAAGAGCAGGAGCTCAGAGGATGATGAAGAGCAGGAGCTCAGAGGATGAAGAGCAGGAGCTCAGAGGATGAAGAGCAGGAGCTCGGAGGATGAAGAGCAGGAGCTCAGAGGATGATGAAGAGCAGGAGCTCAGAGATGAAGAGCAGGAGCTCGAGGAGATGATGAGGAGCTCAGAGGATGATGAAGAGCAGGAGCTAAGAGGATGATGAAGAGCAGGAGCTAAGAGGATGATGAAGAGCAGGAGCTAAGAGGATGATGAAGAGCAGGAGCTAAGAGGATGAAGAGCAGGAACAGGATCAAGGAAAGATGATCAAGACTAACGTTTATTTCTAGAATTACATTAATCAGAAATAAAGCCAGGGAAACTCTGAGGAGGGAGAGGATCTCAAAGCATCAAACGTGCAGTTTTGATTCCATGAGGGGTTTAAAATTCATTCACTGATCGTAATTATGACATGAAAAGTCAACATTATGATACTCATAATTAAGAGATTAAAAGGTAAAACGACAAAAACAAGTCATAATTTTGACTCTTAATATAATAATTGATATAAAACGTCAAAATTATGAGATAAAGTGGAAATTATGACAAGCTAAATCATAGTTATGAGATAAAAAAAAATAAAAATCGAAATTATGAGACAGTGGAGATTATGATCCATGTCAAAACTTCAACTTTCAATCTTTTCGTCTTATTATGTGCAGAAATGGGCTTCCATATGTGTTATGAGTCACGTGCGAGAAAGATTATTAATATGAACACGTACAGTTATTCATTTATAAGACAAACAACATTATTGTCTGGCATTAATGCAAAATCTTCGGTAGTGTTTTTATTTAGATTATTCTGATATATATATATATGTTTATGTTTATATAGCCCTATCAGTTTATAGTAGATGTGTATTTTATGAGCTATTGAATATTTCTGAGCTTGATAAGATCATGTGGCTCAGTCGG
>JAGHMJ010000029.1:832238-834738 GCA_018749465.1 Paracanthobrama guichenoti
TTGCAGTATTACTGCAGGGAGTACCACAGTATTACAGTAGGGAGTATTACAGTATTACAGTAGGGAGTATTACAGTATTACAGTAGGGAGTATTACAGTATTACAGTAGGGAGCACTACAGTATTACAATGGGAGTATTAAAGTATTACAGTAGGGAGCATTACAGTATTACAGCAGGGAGCATTACAGTATTACAGTAGGGAGTATTACAGTATTACAGTAGGGAGTATTACAGTATTACAGTAGGGAGCATTACAGTATTACAGTAGGGAGCATTACAGTATTACAGGGGAGTATCAAATGTTACAGTAGGGAGCATTACAGTATTACTGCAGGGAGCATTACAGTATTACAGTTGGGAGTATTACAGTATTACAGTAGGGAGTATTACAGTATTACTGGAGGGAGTATTACAGTATTACAATAGGGAGTATCACAGTATTACAATGGGAGTATCACAGTATTACAGTTGGGAGTATCACAGTATTACAGTGGGGAGTATCACAGTATTACAGTGGGGAGTATCACAGTATTACAGTGGGGAGTATTACAGTATTACAGTGGGGAGTATCACAGTATTACAGTGGGGAGTATACAGTGGGAGTATTACAGTATTACAGTGGGAGTATTACAGTGGGGAGTATTACAGTATTACAGTGGGGAGTATTACAGTGGGGAGTATTACAGTATTACAGTGGGGAGTATTACAGTATTACAGTGGGGAGTATTACAGTGGGGAGTATTACAGTATTACAGTGGGGAGTATTACAGTATTACAGTGGGGAGTATTACAGTATTACAGTGGGGAGTATTACAGTATTACAGTGGGGAGTATTACAGTGGGGAGTATTACAGTATTACAGTGGGGAGTATTACAGTATTACAGTGGGGAGTATTACAGTGGGGAGTATTACAGTATTACAGTTGGGAGTATTACAGTATTACAGTGGGGAGTATTACAGTATTACAGTGGGGAGTATTACAGTATTACAGTGGGGAGTATTACAGTATTACAGTAGGGAGTATTACAGTATTACAGTGGGGAGTATTACAGTATTACAATAGGGAGTATCACAGTATTACAGTTGGGAGTATTACAGTATTACAGTGGGGAGTATTACAGTATTACAATAGGGAGTATTACAGTATTACTGCAAATCAAATCACCTTTATTTATACAGCGCTTTTAACAAGTCCACTTGTTTCAGAGCAGCTTCACATTGTTAACAGGAAAATAATGCAACAGAATTTGTACAGCCGTTCTGGTGAAACGGTGATGTTATCCAGCTCATTTCAGTATCATATAGTGTCAATGCGGGCAGATCGGGAATATAGATGAGATTTAGGAGTCCCCAACTGAGCAAGCCAAAAAGCCAGAGGCAACGGTGGCAAGGAACCAAAACTCCTTCAGGACCAGAATGGAGAAAAAACCTTGGGAGAAACCAGGCTCAGTCGGGTGCCAGTTCTCCTCTGGCCGACCAGACAAACAGTGTATGATTATAATTCTGGCAACATAGCAGGTCTTAATTCATATTAGGTAAATAGATATTCGTAAGATTATTCGAAAGACTGGAGTAAATCACGCCGGAGGCGGGTTTAATGAGGATGTCGTGTCGATGCAGCATTTACGGGGAGTTTATTTGACACGCTCTCTGCAGACACTTCAGGGATCGTTGGTCATGTCCAGGCGCTGGTCCACCATCTGATCTGGATACGGCCCGGATCCGGCTGACTGCAGTAAACCTCGGGATAAACAGAGAGACTAACATTAGCGTAGATGCCATTCTTCTTATGATGTAACGAGTACATCAGGTGTTATGGGAAGTGTTCCGGTTCCGGCTGACCTAGTTAATGCAGCCTAACAATCATTTACTGATTTGAATAATAGAGATTGATAATGTTCTATGTGTAAGCCATAGTAAAGAGATGCGTTTTTAGTCTAGATTTAAACTGACAGAGTGTGTCTGCTTCCCGAACAATGCTAGGAAGACTGTTCCAGAGTTTAGGCGCTAAATAGGAAAAGGATCGACCGCCTGCAGTTGATTTTGATATTCTAGGGATTATCAACTGGCCAGAGTTTTGAGACCGCAATAGACGTGATGGAGTATAATGCGTTAAGAGCTCGCTCAAGTACTGGGAGCTAAACCATTTAGTGCTTTGTAAGTAATAAGCAAGATTTTAAAATGTATACGATGTTTAATAGGAGCCAGTGCAGTGTTGACAGAACCGGGCTAATATGGTCATACTTCCTGGTTCTAGTAAGAGCTCGAGCTGCTGCGTTTTGGACCAGCTGGAGTTTGTTTATTAAGCGAGCAGGGCAACCACCCAGTAAAGCATTACAGTAATCTAGCCTTGAGGTCATGAGCATGAATTAACTGTTCAGCATTTTGCATTGAAAGGATGTGCCGTAATTTAGATATATTTTTAAGATGGTAGAATGCAGTTTTACAGATGTTAGAAACGTGGCTTTCAAATGAAAGATTGGTATCAAAGAGCACAC
>JAGHMJ010000029.1:839738-844738 GCA_018749465.1 Paracanthobrama guichenoti
GATAAACTGCTAATGTGAAAGCTGTCATACAGAGCTTAGTGCACACTGAGGTACCGAGGCCCGTGTCCGACAGCGGATCAATATTCTCGACCTGTGTCCGACTGGAGCCCGTGTTTTTTTTTCTTTTTTTTTCTCCCGATTGCACACTGTTGCAGCCATTAAAATAGTTCAGTTTACAGTATAAACACCGTACAGTAAACACTGTCATGATTGATCAGCACTAGTGTCGTTTGGCATGAATGTGTGTGAGCCCTCTGGCCTTGTGTGTGTGTGGTGCTCAGTGGGCATCTTTAGTGACGTTCAGCCCGCTGGGATTGTGTCACATGTAGATGAAAGCGCAGCAAACACACTGAGTGGAGCTGTAATGAACATACGGTCCAGATCTCATCCTCACAGGCTCACAGGACGTCCCACTGGGATGATCGGATGACAAACTGGTTAGTGCTGCTGTGGTTAAACTGGTTCAGTGTCACTGAAGACTGGATCCGCCTCAGATGATCACGCGTGTTGGTTGGCTTGTGTCGGACAGGACTGAGCCCGGTGTTCGGCCCATGATGCAGTGCAGGTCTGAACAGACATGAATCGATGAGAGCTGCAGACACAGAGCTGATCAGGACTAATGCTGCTGATCGTGTGATCAAGTGATGGACTCCTGGAGGTTTCCTGAAGCCTGATTGGTGCAGGTCGATCTCTGTTGGGTTACAGTGCTTTTACCACAGTAAAGGTCAAGCAGAGGACATGAACTGTGTCCAACTCACTGCAGCTCCACTGGATTATTGCTCATATACAACAGCAGTATCAGGCCACTGATATTCAATCATTTAATATTCTTAAAAATAAAGGTTCTTTGTTGGCATTGATGGTTCCATGAAGAACCTTTAACATCCATGGAATCTTTCCATTGCAAAAAAGCTTCTTTAGATTATTCAGATGTTCTTTACAGTAAGAACAAAATGGTTCTTCTACCCTTCTGGAACCTGCATTTTTGAAAGTGTACATTTATTAATAGAGTAAATCTTTCCTTTGCCCAGTGATATGAGTTCATGAGTGTAACTGAGATTTGCATCGTCTCGTGTGTGTCCGTCTGTCAGAACAGAGTACAAGAAGCACAATTAAATATCTCCTGATCTGAGACCTTTGACTAGTGATGTGGAGAGCAAGTGTTTGATTTCACACACACATCAGATCATGGAAACGTTTCTGCTCGGAGGTGTGTGTTGTGTTTGATCGGCTCAGTGACGTGTGGGTCAGTCCTTTGCAGTTTTTATATTTTATCATTTGTTTTGTGTGGTTTAACGGTTGACATAGTGTCATCATAACCCACAGAAGATTCTGGAGCACATTTCAAGGCACAGAAACTGCACATATTCTTGTTCCTTAGATTTGGATCTGAAATTCCAAATTAAGATAAATTTATGGGAGTGAGAAAATACAAATATTTCGGAACCCGAACGCACGGACAGGAACGCGAACGCATGGACAGGAACGCGAACGCACGGACAGGAACGCGAACGCTCAGACAGGAACCAGAACGCATGGACCCCGAATGCACAGACAGGAACGCGAACGCACGGACGGACAGGAACGCCGCGGACAGGAACACGAGCGCGGACGCCAGACGGAGGAACCCGAGCGCATGGAACCCGAGCGCGCGGACAGGAACGAGCGCTATACGGACAGGAACCCGAACGCGCGGACAGGAACCCGAGCGCGCGGACAGGAACCCGAACCCGAACGCACGGACAGGAACCCGAACGCACGGACAGGAACCCGAACGCATGGAACCCGAACGCACGGACAGGAACCCGAACGCACGGACAGGAACCCGAATGCATGGAACCCGAGCGCCGCGCAGGAACGACGCATGGAACCCGAGCGCGGACGGAACGCGACAGGAACCCGAGCGCATGGAACCCGAGCGCCTTACGGACAGGAACGCGAACGCTCGGACAGGAACCCGAACGCACGGACAGGAACCCGAACGCACGGACAGGAACCCGAACGCATGGAACCCGAACGCACGGACAGGAACCCGAGCGCGCACGGACAGGAACCGAGCGCATACGGACAGGAACCAATGCATGGAACGAACGCGCCAGGAACCCGAGCATGGAACCCGAACGCACGGACAGAAACCCGAACGCTCGGACAGGAACCCGAACGCACGGACAGGAACCCGAACGCACAGACAGGAACCCGAACGCATGGAACCCGAGGGACAGGAACCCGAACGCTCGGACAGGAACGAGCGCATGGAACCCGAGCGCGCGGGCGGGAACACGAGCGCCGCGGACAGGAACCGAATGCATGGACAGGAACCCGAATGCATGGAACCCGAACGCACGGACAGGAAACCCAAACGCTCAGACAGGAACCCGAGCGCGCGGACAGGAACCGAGCATGGACAGGAACCCGAACGCATGGAACCCGAACGCACGGACAGGAACCCGAACGCGGACAGGAACCAGAGCGCATGGAACCCGACGCATGGAACCCGAGCGCACGGACGGGGAACACGAGCGCTCAGACAGGAACCCGAGCGCACGGACGGGAACCCGAGCGCTCAGACAGGAACCGAGCGCATGGAACCCGAACGCACGGACAGGAACCCGAACGCTCAGACAGGAACCCGAACGCATGGAACCCGAATGCACAGACAGGAACGAGCACGGACAGGAAGCGAACGCTCAGACAGGAACCGAGCGCATGGAACCCGAGCGCCACGGACAGGAACCCGAGCGCTTGCGGACAGGAACCCGAACGCATGGACAGGAACCCGAATCGCTACGGACAGGAACCGAATGCATGGAACCCGAGCGCCGCGGACAGGAACGAGCGCGCGGACGGAACCCGAGCATGGAACCCGAGCATACGGACAGGACACCGAACGCCGCGGACAGGAACCCGAATGCATGGAACGAGCGCCGCGGGCAGGAACCCGAACGCATGGAACCTGAACGCACAGACAGGAACCCGAACGCACGGACAGGAACCCGAGCGCATGGAACCGAGCGCGAACGCGGACAGGACGCGACTCGGACAGGAACCCGAATGCATGGAACGAGCGCTGCGGACAGGAACGCGAACGCGAGACAGGAACCCGAGCGCGGACAGAACCCGAACGCTCGGACAGGAACCCGAGCACGCGGGGTGAACCCGAACGCACGGACAGGAACCCGCGCGCGGACAGGAACGCGAGCGCCGCGGACAGGAACGCGAGCACGCGGAAGGAACTCGAGCGCGGACAGGAACACGAACGCGGACAGGAACCGAGCGCGCGGGGAACCCGAGCGCTGCGGACAGGAACCCGAGCGCACGGAACAGGAACGCGAGCGCTCAGACAGGAACCCGAATGCATGGAACCCGAACGCACGGACAGGAACCCGAGCGCATGGAACGAGCATACGGACAGGAAACCCAAACGCTCAGACAGGAACCCGAGCGCGCGGACAGGAACCCGAGCGCACGGACAGGAACCGAGCATGGAACCCGAGCGCCGCGGACAGGAACCCGAGCGCTCGGACAGGAACCCGAGCGCATGGAACCCGAGCGCGCGGACAGGAACCGAGGCAGCTCAGACAGGAACCGAACGCACGGACGGGAACGAGCGCTCAGACGGAACCCGAACGCATGGAACCCGAACGCATACGGACAGGAACTCAGCATACGGAAACCCGAGCGCACGGACAGGAACCGAGCGCCGCGGACAGGAACCGAGCGCCGCGGACAGGAACCCGAACGCACGGACAGGAACCGAATGCGGAACGAGCGCCGGGACAGGAACCCGAACGCATGCGGACAGGAACCCGAGCGCATGGAACCGAGCAACGCACGGACAGGAACCCGAATACGGACAGGAACGAATGCATGGAACCGAGCATGGGGCAGGAACCGACGCATGGAACCTGAACGACAGACAGGAACCGAGCGCGGGACAGGAACCGAGCGCGCATGGAACCCGAGCGCCTTGTACGGACAGGAACCCGAGCGCTTCCGGACAGGAACGAGCATGGAACCGAGCACTACGGACAGACGCGAGCGCTTCGGACAGGAACCCGAACGCACGGACAGGAACCCGAGCGCCGCGGACAGGAACCCGAGCGCACGGACGTGAACCGAGCGCACGGACGGAACCCGACGCCGCGGACAGGAGCGCGAGCGCACGGACAGGAGCGAGCGCGCGGACAGGAACTCGAACGCACGGACAGGAACACGAACGCACGGACAGGAACACGAACGCACGGACGTGAACCCGAACGCACGGACAGGAACCCGAACGCACAGACAGGAACACGAACGCTCAGACAGGAACCCGAATGCATGGAACCCGAACGCACGGACAGGAACCCGAACGCATGGAACCCGAGCGCGCGGACAGGAAACCCAGGGAACCCGAGCGCACGGACAGGAACCCGAGCAGCACAGACAGGAACCGAGCGCATGGAACCCGAGCACGGACAGGAACCCGAGCGCTCGACAGGAACTCGAACGCATGGAACCCGAGCGCGACGGCGGGGAACACGAGCGCTCAGACAGGAACCCAAGCATGCACGGGCCCAACCGCGAGCGCTCAGACAGGAACCGAGCATGGAACCCGAGCGCGCGGACAGGAACCGCATACGGACAGGAACACGAACGCACGGACAGGAACACGAACGCACGGACAGGAACACGAACGCACGGACAGGAACCGAACGCATGGACAGGACAGGAACCCGGACAGGAACCCGCATGAACCCGACCCGACGGACAGGAACCCGACGCATGGAACCCGAACGCACGGACAGGAACCCGAACGCATGGAACCCGAACGCACGGACAGGAACCCGAACGCATGGAACGAACGCACGGACAGGAACACGAGCATGGAACCCGAACGCACGGACAGGAACACGAACGCACGGACAGGAACCCGAACGCATGGAACGGCACGGACAGGAACCGAGCGCATGGAACCGAGCGCACAGACAGGAACCCGAACGCATGGAACACGAACGCAC
>JAGHMJ010000029.1:857238-877238 GCA_018749465.1 Paracanthobrama guichenoti
AACCTATCCATCACACACACACACACACACACACACACACACACACACACACACACACACACACACACTACCCCTAAACCTATCCATCACACACACACACACACACTCACACACACACTACCCCTAAACCTATCCATCACACACACACACACTACCCTTAAACCTATCCATCACACACACACACACACACACACACACACACACACACACACACACACACACACACACACACACACACACACACTCACACACGAGGCGCTCCACGGCTCCCTCTGCTGGCAGCTCATGTGATCTCGGTGACGTCAGGCTCTGCTGATGTTTGCACCATGTCATCAGGGCTGGACATGAACTCTTCTGTGGCTAGTGCTTTTCCACAGTTACTAGCCACTCAGCATTTTCACTGGCCACAATGTTGTTGTTGGCTATATGTAAATGACCACTGTACACACCCAAATAAATCTACAGGAAATGTGTCACATGACAGGTCATCATAGGCCTATTTGTCTCTGATACGGCTGTGTAAAGCTCTTTAATCAGAGAAACTCTAACAGTTGCCTGGATGAAAAGAAGTATGTTTTTTTGTTGTAAATATAATGTATTCTCATCAGTGTTCCATCAGCTATGACATTTAAATCCAGCATGTTTTGTGTGAAAGGTGTGCATCATACCAACTACCTAGTGTGTGACACCCACACACACACACACACAGCTGGTTTTATGACCCTAAACCTATCCATCACACACACACACACACACACACACACACACACACACACACACTGTATAAACCTATCCATCACACACACACACACACACTCACACACACACTACCCCTAAACCTATCCATCACACATTTACACACACACACACACACACACACACTAGTCACACAAACACACACATGCACACACACTAAGCATCCATGATACACACACACACTACCCTTAAACCTATCCATCACACACACACACACACACACTTCTGCACACACACTACTACCCCTAAACCTATCATCACACACACACACACACACACACTGAGCACACACACACACTATTGTCCATCCATCACACACACACACACACACACACACACACACACACACACACACACTCACACACACACACCACCCCTAAAACCTATCATCACACACACACACACACTCACAACACACTGCTGCATCCCACACACACACACACACACACACACACACACACACACACACACAACACACACACACTCACACATACACACTTTCCCATCACACACACACACACACTCACACACACACTGTTCTGACACACACACACACACACACATATCCATCACACACACACACACACACACACACACTCATATCCATACACACACACACACACACACTTACACGTTTTAAACCTATCCATCATAAACACACACACACACACACACACACACACACACACACACACACACACACACACACACTTCTAAACCTATCCATCACACACACACACACACACACACCACACACACTTTGGGCTAGACATACACACACACACACACTCACACAATGTGCAAAGTCCATCACACACACACACACACACACACACACACACACACACACACACCAACATCACACACACACACTACCCCTAAACCCATCCATCCAGCACACACACACACTGACACTGCCTATCCATCACACACATCAGTGACACACACACTACCCTTAAACCTATCCATCACACACACACACACACACTCACTTGTTCATTTGTTCATTCTTCTTGTTAGTACAGCCGTGCACCAATGAACTATATCAGCGTTTACATTTTACAAGGCAAATTTGGAGTTGACATGTCAGTGTCACAGTACTATTCTCAAATTACTAACAATAGCAATGTTTTTTAATTAGCTTTTTAATAGCAGCCGTCTTCATTCATGTGTGATTTATGAAGCAGCTCTTGTGTGGGGTAGGGGATCATGCATTCTGACGAGAAAATGTGAGTATATCAGCACAAACATGAGTCCAGCCCTTCCCGTCATGAAGTAAATATGAATGATTTGTACATCCTCACGTGTTCTGTGATAAGACCTTTAATGATCGATTGACTGCTTTTTGACGCAGAGTCCTGTGACAAGTGTGACTATATTGGCGTTGTTGTTAAACAAACTTGTGCCATTGCAATTAATGAAATCTTATTTTCCATCTTTACAGTAATACCAGCATCTTGCTGTAATGGACGTGTTGCACAGGCTTTCAGAACTGAGGAGCGGCTCCGCCTGTTATTCAGCACTGTATAAAACTTCAGATCGGGGTTTTTAGCTCATTAGAGGTGCAGAACGCCACACAAAAGCAAAAAAACAATCGGAATCATTACAGAGTAAAGATCAAGCGTCTAGCAAGGTCTACGTGTGTTCATTCCAATGGCTTGTTTTCCCCACGGCATAACCAGATATGGCGTTTTTGTGGGCGTCCCCAGTAATGCCTAGCGAAATACACATCTCTGCTTTAGTGTTTATGATGAGAGTGAGTGAGAGCCGCTCGGAACAAAACTCCGGCTAATCTGAGCGCCTCGGATTATTAGACATCGCATTCATAAGCTCAACAGAATCGCTTGTGATTGGTTATGATGCACGATGCGATAATAACAGATGCCTTTTGAGAAGACTACAATAAAACTCAACCCGCCAAAGTGGCTCATGGGAGTGACTGTGTTACACGCCTCAGCTGAAATCTACCCGGCGGGTGTTCATGTCACGCCCTGGTGTCATTAATGCGTCTGATCTCAGCATCATCAGTGAGCGATCTTCTGCTCTCTGTTCCTCTTCAGATCTGAAGCGCGAGGCGAGTATCTGTCACATGCTCAAACACCCTCACATCGTGGAGCTGCTGGAGACCTACAGCTCAGACGGCATGCTCTACATGGTCTTTGAGTTGTAAGTGTGAGCTTTCAATCTTACAAACACACCACGAGTCATTTTACATCATCGGGATGCTATGAACCGTTTATATGAAATAATCATCTGCTGATTCCTGTTTTTGTACAATCCAGTGATCCAGTTTTATTTGATTTCATCGGATTATTTTCTCTTCTATTGTGGATATTGATGGACTTAAATATAATTAAATAAATGAATTCGGACATCGGTGTAAAAACAGAATCACATTATTAAAAACTTGACACAGTATTATTCTGACCAGTTGTGATGTTTGTGAAGTGTGGTGTCTAACAAACACCCACACGCTCCTCCTCATGTTAGCATCACTGATGATAAAGGGTGTAGCAACACGTCACACACGTGATGAGATGCTGATGTGTGTGTGTGTGTGTGTGCAGTATGGATGGAGCGGATCTGTGTTTTGAGATTGTGAAGAGGGCCGACGCCGGGTTCGTCTACAGTGAGGCGGTGTCCAGGTGAGCGCCACTTCCTGTCCGCGTTACACACAGTCGATCTGCTTCCACTGCTGAACATCTGTGTGTGTGTTGTTTGTGTTCTCAGTCACTACATGCGACAGATACTTGAAGCTCTGCGCTATTGCCATGACAACAACGTCATACACAGAGACGTCAAGGTAAGACTCGTGTGTATCGATCTCTGATTCACAAGCGCTGACCCCATAACATCTTCACACATAAATCATTCTCTCACCCTCGTGGCTTTTGTTTCGAGAACACACAGAGGTTATCGATAAGAATAACAGATGAGAAGTGAATAGACGCTCGGAAATATTCTTTATATTTATTATTCATATTTGTTTATTAATGCATTTTCAGACACTTTTATCCATAGCATTGAAATCAAGGTGTGCATGTTATCAGTTCATGGGAATCGAGCCCATGACCATCAGGAGAAGTCACTTCAGTGTGTGTGATGGTCCTCAACAGCTCGGCATCAGGATGTGTACCGTCTAATGTGGGTCCGTCTGTGATTAGAGTGGGATTATTGTCAGATTGAGGCTGATCAGGTGTGTGTGTGAGTTCAGCAGCTGCTGTCTGTACAGAGAAATGCTGTGGTGTGTGTGTGAGATCAAACTATCGCTGGCCAGGGATTCACAGTGATGCATGGCTCTATCTCTCCGTGCAGTAACACTGTTCCTCCAGTAGGAGGCGTCCTTCGTTCTTCAGTCGGTCAGTGTTCATCACTGCAGCTGTTGCTGGCAATATATCATATCTTGAAATGAGTGTGAGGTTTTAACAACACTGACTGTCTACAGTTGTGTCTGATTTCTTGCCTGACAGAGGGAAAAACTAGCACCAGGGGCCCTATTTTACTGATCTGAGCACATGGTCTGAAGCGCATGATGGCGCAGGTGCACTCAGGGCATGTCCGAATCCACTTTTGCTAGTTTAATGACGGCAACAACGGTCCAAAAGGGCCGTCTTTGTGCCTCGTCTCTTAATGAGCCATGGGTGTGTTTTGGGCATAACGTGTATGATAGAGCCCCAGATGGTTAGTAATCTCTTGCGGTTGCGGTATCCAGCCGTATATGCCACACGTGCTCATAGAAGTGAACTTTTTGTTTCCTGTGAGTCTCTTCCCATGCAGCGTTCACAGCCATGTATGTGTTGGTCAGTTTGGCTGACAGGAGAGACTCGTCGTCACGTGTGCTGCTCCTCGATCAGTGTGATGGGACGGTAGTCTGCGGACAGGGGTCGCCGTCGGTGTTAAGGCATACAGGTTTGGAGCGGAGGGGCGTAATGAGTCCCAGACTTCCTCGGGAAGTGGCCAGCACTGCTGCGGTGGAGGCGTGAGACAGGGACGCCCTCCGAAACTCTGTGGTCGAGCTGTTGGTGGTGGTGGGTTCGTGGTGCACGCGGAAGAGCTGCGAAATGGCCTGTACGGTAGCCTTGCGCACCGATCCCGAGAGCATGAAGTACATGATGGGATCCAAGCAGCTGTTGAGGGCGGAGAGCAGCAGCACGGCCTCGTTGGTGCGGTCCATGAGCCGCCGCATCTCGCAGCTGATGTCACTGAGCTGTGACGTCACGTAGACGCCTCGGAAGGCGTGATACGGCACGAAGCAGACGGTGAACAGAAGCGGCACCACAAAGGACTTCTTGGCAGTGCGGGCGTAGCGCGAGGCATTGGGCATGTCCGGTTTGTCCCGCGAGGCTTGCAGCAGCCGCTGGGCGATCCGTCCGTATGACACGAGCAGCACCGCGAACACCAGCCAGAACACACCCACCATGAACAGGTTGAAGTAGGCTTTCCCACGGGCATGTTTCCTCTGCTTGTAATGGAAACATTTCTCAGGCTCCTCGTTGCCCTCGGCCAGGGCGATCATGGGCACCACCATTACCAGAGAGCAGCTCCACAGCAGGCCGCATGTCACCTGACTCCAGCGGCTCCCCCGCAGCCAGCGCGGCCCGCAGCCCCTTTGAGAGCCCCTGATGCCGATGATCTTCAGGTAGCGGTCCAGGCTGATGAGCCCCAGCAGGGTGATGCTGACGTACATGTTCATGTAGAACAGGTTGCCCACTACCTTGCACATGCGCGGCCCCAGCGACCACACGTTCCCCTGAGAGTGGTACAGCACGCGGAAGGGAAGACACGCCACCAGCACCAGATCCGCCAGCGCCACGTTGATGAGGAAGACGCGCACGGAGTTCCTGCGCGAGTGGAAGAAGAGGAAGACCCACAGAGCCAGCAGGTTTCCTGCCAGGCCGAACAGGAAGATGAGCGAGTAGAGCACCGCCAGCGGAAGCCGTAGGCTCTCCTCCTCCAGAGGACACGAGCGGTTGGGCGCCAGCGGGCTGACGGTGTGATTGGTGAAGCGGGTGGGCGGCCAGACGGTGGTGCTCATTGTGTTGGACAGGATGTTCTTATCTCCTTGTTAGTTCACTGAAGTCTTTCCTCTTGAACCTTCTGCTTTGGAGAGAGAAACAGAAACGTTTTAATTTACTGAACAGGGGAAAACTCTGCCTCGACCCAATGAAAGCAGAGAACGCTCGGCTCGTCCAAACGCCAGTGTGTGTGAGGAGCGTAAATTATGGTCAGGCAAACGTCCCAGAAACACACGAAAGCCTCGTCTCTCAGCAGAACCACGTCTCGTTTCAATTTTCCATTCCTTTTTTCTGGATCATTTTAACTATGTTCAATTATTTAAAGAAAGTTTGAATTGCTCCGCGGCTCTTTCTGGATGAGTGTGTGTTGAACGGGAGACCGTAATAAAACCCAAGGATTGGCGGCTCTTGCATCTTTCATGAAAGTGTGTTTTGGCGGTTCATGGCTCTTTCTGCAGCTTTCTCTACCTCAGTCTTGCACTTATTATTATTCGAATTTAGAATTACTATTAATATTCGTATTATATAAGTGTGAACACGTGAAATAAATATATGCTTGTACTGTGCACAATGAAAATAAACTCACTTGCGTCACTCACTTTCTGTGAAACTCTTCTGCTCGTGTGTGTGTGTGTGTTATTCTGTGAAACTCTTCTGTGTGTGTGTGTGTGTGTGTGTGTTATTCTGTTAAACTCTTCTGTGTGTGTGTGTGTGTGTTCTGTGAAACTCTTCTGTGTGTGTGTGTGTTATTCTGTGAATAATTGTAATTTTCTGTGTAATTTTAAAGCCGTCTGCTAAATGAACACGTGTAAAAAGGAATAATTTTTTTTCTCATTTTGCATGAATTTTTTTATTTCATTAATGTTTTATAATTATTTGATATCTGAGTTGTAAATGGTAAAATATAAATGTTTATTTAATAAAGTTGGATTAATCATGATTCAGCTAACAGCATGTCAGAAATGATTTGACGAGCCTTCACAGCGTATGAAACTAAAAATATGAGCGCACATGAATACACTTCAACTGCGGTCAGATAATATGCAGGGAAATCCGTTAAAATGGGCAGAATACCACAGAATATTTGTCTATAATAACATTTGAACACAACTAAAAATATGCTAAATGCATGAAATGGCAATTTTAGCATGCACTGTGCTGATATGTGTGATATGATCATGAGGACCCTGTGTGCACAGTGCAGCAATTTTTTTGACCGCAGTTGAAGTGTATTCATGTACGCACATATTTTTCTCTGTCTGTCATTATTAGCGGCATCTGTAGAATAGCTCACACACACACACACACACACACACACAGTTTGATCTGACACACGCACACAGATGAATTTGTGATTCTACTCACAGTTTAGCATGTTAATTCCTCAGTTGCACAAACTGATGCAGCTGCACGTTCATCCATTCAGAGGAACACAAAGGTTTCAGTCTCTCAGATCCTCTTTCATTCCTTCACAAGAGTCTGATGTCTTTCTGCTTCCCTTCCAAATGCTCAGAACGCCTGCAGCCACTCCGTCTCTCTCTCGCGCTCTCTCTCTCTCTCTCTCTCTCTCTCTCTCTCTCTCTCTCTCTCTCTCTCTCTCTCGCTCTCTCGCTCTCTCTCTCTCTCTCTCGCGCTCTCTCTCTCTCTCTCTCTCTCTCTCTCGCCATAGCTTCACACGAACGGTATTACATGAGCTGTTTCATGCTATATTTGCAGTGCAGAATGTTGTTCACTCCCTTGGTTTATGGTTTTGTTGAACTGCTGCATTCACACAGTACTTATGAAGGGTTTGTGTCATGTGTACTCTCTTCTCATATTATCTAATGTGAGAGTGTATCCAGAGGTGACATGAGAACGCGTGTGGCTTTATGTAGTATGTGTTCAGTAATTTTGTGTGTGTGTGTTCAGCCTCACTGTGTGCTGCTGGCCTCGAAGGAGAACTCGGCTCCTGTCAAACTGGGTGGCTTTGGGGTGGCGATTCAGCTGGGCGAGTCCGGCCTGGTGGCGGGAGGTACGTGTGTGTTTTCACCACAGATCTTCATGTTTACAGGAAGTGTAGACGAGCAGCCCTTTGCTCTGATTTGTTCCTAACCCCCAGGGCCTCGCCGTCTTTGTTTATCTTGTAGGTCGGGTTGGGACCCCTCACTTCATGGCTCCTGAAGTGGTCAAGCGAGAGCCGTACGGGAAGCCGGTGGACGTTTGGGGCTGCGGCGTCATTCTCTTCATCCTGCTGAGCGGCTGTTTGCCTTTTTATGGCACCAAGGAGCGTCTGTTTGAAGCCATTGTGAAGGGGAAGTATAAGGTATGGCAGGATTTACAGAAGCAACTAAAGACACGTCAGACGTCACGTTTAATGGTCGTTCCACTGGTGTTTTGGGGCAGAATGATAAATCTGATGTGGATAGTACCACTTTTGAATATAACTTTTGGCCCAACTCTAAAACAGCATTACATGTATCTATGGAGAAGTCAATCCCAGAATAAATTATGAGGATTCTCCAATCTAGGACTGAAAATAAAGGCAGTACTATTTTGTTTCATGCAAAACTGAAGATATTAAAGGGATAGCTCACCCAAAAATGAAGATTACCCCATGATTTACTCTCCCTCAGCTCATCCGAGGTGTGTACGACACAATCAGAGTTATATTAATAATTATACAGATGTCCTGGCTCTTCCAAGCTTCATAATGGCAGCCCAAAATTTGCAGCTCAAAAAAAGCACATCCATCCATCATAAAAATGCTCCACATTTTATGATGATAGTATGATGTATGGATGCACTTTTATGATGAATGGATGCACTTTTATAAGGAATGGATGCTCTTTTATGATGTATGGATGCACTTTTATGATGTATGGATGCACTTTTATGATGGATGGATGCTCTTTTATAAGGAATGGATGCTCTTTTATGATGTATGGATGCACTTTTATGATGGATGGATGCTCTTTTATGATGGATGGATGGATGGATGGATGCTCTTTTATGATGGATGGATGGATGGATGGATGCACTTTTATGATGGATGGATGCTCTTTTATGATGGATGGATGGATGGATGGATGGATGCTCTTTTATGATGGATGGATGGATGGATGCACTTTTATGATGGATGGATCAAATCAAGTCACCTTTATTTATACAGCGCTTTTAACAAGTCCAGTTGTTTCAGAGCAGCTTCACATTGTTAACAGGAAAATAATGCAACAGAGTTTGTACAGCCGTTCTGGTGAAACGGTGATGTTATCCAGCTCATTTCAGTATCATATAGTGTCAATGCGGGCAGATCGGGAATATAGATGAGATTTAGGAGTCCCCAACTGAGCAAGCCAAAAGCCAGAGGCAACGGTGGCAAGGAACCAAAACTCCTTCAGGACCAGAATGGAGAAAAAAACCTTGGGAGAAACCAGGCTCAGTCGGGGTGCCAGTTCTCCTCTGGCCGACGAACAAACAGTGTATGATTATAATTCTGGCAGCATAGCAGGTCTTAATTCATATTAGGCAAATAGATATTCGTAAGATTATTCGAAAGATTGGAGTCGTCACGCTGGAGACGGGTTTAATGAGGATGTCGTGTCGATGCAGCATTTACGGGGGAGTTTATTTGACACGCTCTCTGCAGACACTTCAGGGATGCATTGGTCATGTCCAGGCGCTGGTCCACCATCTGATCTGGATACGGCCCGGATCCGGCTGACTGCAGTAAACCTCGGGATAAACAGAGAGACTAACATTAGCGTAGATGCCATTCTTCTTATGATGTAACGAGTACATCAGGTGTTATGGGAAGTGTTCCCGGTTCCGGCTGACCTAGTTAATGCAGCCTAACAATCATTTACTGATTTGAATAATAGAGATTGATAATGTTTTATGTGTAAGCCATAGTAAAGAGATGCGTTTTTAGTCTAGATTTAAACTGACAGAGTGTGTCTGCTTCCCGAACAATGCTAGGAAGACTGTTCCAGAGTTTAGGCGCTAAATAGGAAAAGGATCGACCGTCTGCAGTTGATTTTGATATTCTAGGGATTATCAACTGGCCAGAGTTTTGAGACCGCAATAGACGTGATGGAGTATAATGCATTAAGAGCTCGCTCAAGTACTGGGGAGCTAAACCATTTAGTACTTTGTAAGTAATAAGCAAGATTTTAAAATGTATACGATGTTTAATAGGGAGCCAGTGCAGTGTTGACAGAACCGGCTAATATGGTCATACTTCCTGGTTCTAGTAAGAGCTCGAGCTGCTGCGTTTTGGACCAGCTGGAGTTTGTTTATTAAGCGAGCAGGGCAACCACCCAGTAAAGCATTACAGTAATCTAGCCTTGAGCTCATGAACGCATGAATTAACTGTTCAGCATTTTGCATTGAAAGGATGTGCTGTAATTTAGATATATTTTTAAGATGGTAGAATGCAGTTTTACAGATGTTAGAAACGTGGCTTTCAAAGATTGGTATCAAAGAGCACACCCAGGTTCCTCACTGACGACGAGGACTTGACAGAGCAGCCATCGAGTGTTAGACAGTATTCTAGGTTACTACTTGCAGAGTTTTTTGTCCAATAATTAAAAATTCAGTTTTTTCTGAATTAAGTTGCAGGAAATTACTAGACATCCAATGTTTTATATCAGCTATGCATTCCGTTAATCTTGTGAATTGGTAAGTTTCATCAGGGCGTGAAGAAATATAGAGCTGAGTATCGTCAGCATAACAGTGAAAACTAACGCCATGCTTCCTAATGATATCTCCCAGCGGTAGCATGTGCAGGGTGAAGAGCAACGGTCCTAGCACTGAGCCCTGCGGTACTCCATACTGAACTTGTGATCGGTGTGACATCGGATGCACTTATATGATGAATGGATGCACTTTTATGATGGATGGATGCATGGATGCACTTTTATGATGAATGGATGCTCTTTTATGATGGATGGATGCACTTTTATGATGAATGGATGCTCTTTTATGATGAATGGATGCTCTTTTATGATGGATGGATGCTCTTTTATGATGGATGGATGCACTTTTATGATGGATGTATGCACTTTTATGATGGATTGATGCTCTTTTATTAAACATTCATTCACTGCCATTATAAAGTTTGGAAGAGCCAGGACATTTATTAATATAACTCTGATCGTGTTCGTCTGAGAGAAGAGTGTCGTACACACCTCGGATGACCTGAGGGAGAGGAAATGTTCATTTTTGGGTGAACTATCCCTTTAAATCTTGTTTACTGAAAAAATGATCAAAATGAAGTGAGTTTAAAACATGGAGTCAGAAAAAGAAACTGAATTCAAAAACTAGATTATTTCTGCGACCCCATTGGTGGATATTTGCTCTTGTTTTAAACTCAAACCTTTGATAAATGTGTCAGTAAGCAAGACTTTATATCTCCAGTCAGTAAATGTGTCTTGATTTAAGAATGTTCAGATGTTTGTGCTGGGAAACGAGACAGAAACCCTGAGGAGGAGCATCACTTCAGTGCAGTCTTCAGGACGGCTCTGTGTCATATAGATACAAACAAACAGTCATAACAGCCACTGGATGAAGGTTCACTGTGTGTGTGTGTGTGTGTGTGTGTGTGTGTGTGTGTGTGTGTGTCAGATGAACCCTCGGCAGTGGAGTCAGATCTCTGAGAGCGCTAAAGACCTGGTGCGGCGTATGCTAATGCTGGACCCGGCCGAGAGGATCACCGTCTATGAAGCGCTCAACCACCCCTGGCTCAAGGTCTCACACACACACACACACACTTCCCTCTGCTATTGTCCTGAAAATGATCATTTCTTCTCCTGCATGAGTGCACATCACTTCCTGTTTCTGTAATTGGAGCGGGTTCAGTTGGTCTCATGTTGTGTGTGTTGTGCAGGAGAGAGATCGCTACTCGTACAAGATCCACCTGCCCGAGACAGTGGAGCAGCTGAGGAAGTTCAACGCTCGGAGGAAACTGAAGGTATTTACTGTAAACGAGCAGAGAAACACCGCAGACGTTCACAAACACGAGTGTTAGATCTCACAGCGCGGCTTCTTTCTACTAATAATCCTGAAATGAGCCCATTTTCAGTCGAGTCATCTTTATTTCCGCAGCACTTTATGCAACGAATTTAAAAATCACTGGACTGCATAAAAAGTTGTTTCAGTCTTCATCCAAACACCATCTTCATCAAAAAAACAGGAAGTAACAGGCCAATATACACATACGTCACATGATCCGCACACATGCAGAAGTCACATGACTACTCCACATAATATACCAGTAAGTAATTTTGCGTTTAAAAGATGTCGAATAGCCGTCCAATCACAGCCCTGGCGTCTAGACTAAAACAAGGCAACATTTGTGCTGTTCAATATCATCTGACCGTACGCTAGTCATCTAGAACATGAGCATGTCAAAGAAATGAAACCACACATCTCGTAATCACTTCAGTTTCCTGACAGGATGGAGTATCACACATCTCACGAGGCATTTAGGCTATAGTGGGTCACTCATAGCTGGACTGGACGGGTCTGTAGTTAAACGAGACGGGACATGGCGGCTAATGCTCGCTGGGATGCTTGTCAGAGCTCAGGGTGTTTCTGTAAATGTCATGACTCCACATAGACATGTACAGAATGCTTCAGCGGCTTCACAGTGATAAACAGGAAATGACATGATCAACAATGCACTTTTTGAGATATGAGACACATTCAGGTTCTGCCGTAAAGGCAGTCATTATTCAGATCAGATTAGTGATTATTAGATATTGTGTGTTTTAAACACCAGATCCTTTTCAGTTTGAGTTTGAGACAAAAGTAGCAGTCAAGGATAACACAATAAAGTTGCATTAACTTGTTTCCATTGTGTCCTTGATTTAAAAACCTCATATTAGTGACGACGGTTCGTTTGGCTCTTCACTCGTGTACTGAAACCGTCAGTCTGTTAGCATCTTGATATCCAACGGCGACTTCTTCCACTCCTGTGCACCTGAATATTTAACCCACCTTTGACCCTATAATGTCTTACACCTACTAGATTAAGAGCCATAATACTCTGTCTGGTAAAATGCCCATGTCTTGCATTAACCCGAAGGAGTTAAAATATACTGGAGCTCCATTATTAATCATTTTATGTACCATTTTTAATTTCCGGAATACTAATCTTCTTCCAATCGGGCATTTTCCACATGACTAAAACAATCAAATCAAGTCACCTTTATTTATACAGCGCTTTTAACAAGTCCAGTTGTTTCAGAGCAGCTTCACATTGTTAACAGGAAAATAATGCAACAGAATTTGTACAGCCGTTCTGGTGAAACGGTGATGTTATCCAGCTCATTTCAGTATCATATAGTGTCAATGCGGGCAGATCGGGAATATAGATGAGATTTAGGAGTCCCCAACTGAGCAAGCCAAAAGCCAGAGGCAACGGTGGCAAGGAACCAAAACTCCTTCAGGACCAGAATGGAGAAAAAAACCTTGGGAGAAACCAGGCTCAGTCGGGGTGCCAGTTCTCCTCTGGCCGACGAACAAACAGTGTATGATTATAATTCTGCCAACATAGCAGGTCTTAATTCATATTAGGTAAATAGATATTCCTAAGATTATTCGAAAGATTGGAGTCGTCACGCCGGAGACGGGTTTAATGAGGATGTCGTGTCGATGCGGCATTTACGGGGGAGTTTATTTGACACGCTCTCTGCAGACACTTCAGGGATGAAGAAATGGTCATGTCCAGGCGCTGGTCCACCATCTGATCTGGATACGCCCGGATCCGCTGACTGCAGTAAACCTCGGGATAAACAGAGAGACTAACATTAGCGTAGATGCCATTCTTCTTATGATGTAACGAGTACATCAGGTGTTATGGGAAGTGTTCCCGGTTCCGGCTGACCTAGTTAATGCAGCCTAACAATCATTTACTGATTTGAATAATAGAGATTGATAATGTTTTATGTGTAAGCCATAGTAAAGAGATGCGTTTTTAGTCTAGATTTAAACTGACAGAGTGTGTCTGCTTCCCGAACAATGCTAGGAAGACTGTTCCAGAGTTTAGGCGCTAAATAGGAAAAGGATCGACCGCCTGCAGTTGATTTTGATATTCTAGGGATTATCAACTGGCCAGAGTTTTGAGACCGCAATAGACGTGATGGAGTATAATGCGTTAAGAGCTCGCTCAAGTACTGGGGAGCTAAACCATTTAGTGCTTTGTAAGTAATAAGCAAGATTTTAAAATTGATATGATGATTAATAGGGAGCCAGTGCAGTGTTGACAGAACCGGGCTAATATGGTCACACTTCCTGGTTCTAGTAAGAGCTCGAGCTGCTGCGTTTTGGACCAGCTGGAGTTTGTTTATTAAGCGAGCAGGGCAACCACCCAGTAAAGCATTACAATAATAATGTCATCCTAACTCTAATCTCTTCGATGTGTTTTGTGATTTCTGTAAGTTTATCATCCATGTCCTGGATAAATGAGTCGTCCATGAACACACATAATCATAATGACACTGAACTTAAGGACCTTTAAGCTTTGCCTATCTAAAGCTGCCATATCTCGCTGGACATTTGATTCTAGCATGAACTTCCCAGGCCATCCTTACACCGCTTAAACGTTTGAATGTCTGGAATGAGGAGTAACGTTTCATTCCATCCCATGATGAACGATGTATGAAGAATGTTTTTGTGCTAGTGTTTGGAGAACATTAGAGACAGGGGTCTCATTTATTCCCGCTGTGTCCGCTCAAAACAGGCCCTGAGAGAGGCGGACGCCACTTCCAGCGCAAATGTTGGGATTTATAAAACACAAACTTGATGTGAAAATGTGCACACCTGTACGCACACTGCAAAAAATGCTTTTCTTACTTTAGTGTTTTTGTCTTGTTTCTAGATGCTAGGTAACGAACATGACATAAGACATTTATTCTTGTTTTCTGGAAATGAAAATCTAAAGTGTTTCTGCTTAAAACAAGCAAATGATCTGCCAATGGGGTTAGAGAAATAATCTTGTTTCTGTCCCAAACCTGTTTACTCATCCAGTGAAAGCATCTTCATTTAAGAATTCTTAGATGTTTGGACTGGAAATAAACAACAATACTGAGTAAGAAAAGCATTTGCAGTGCCAGGCGTGCGATCAGTTTGGCGACACCGATGGCGATCTGAAGGAAAACACTTTAAATCCTCATTATGGAATCATAAATACAGGCCATAAAAATAAAAGAGTGATTTAAACTGTTTTACATCTGATACACACATTTAGATTGAATATCCCGCTCTCATGAATGGAGTTGAACTACTACAGCGAGGAGTGCTCGGTGTGTGATAATAGCAGAATAATGATCAATAATGTGCAATAGTAGGCCATCTGTTTACATTACAAATATAAAGCCATTAAAAATACCATTTGGCCAGTGGAAAAGATTGAGAAAAACATTCTCTGAAACGTATTTTATACTGTTTTGATTTATATATTCATTAACAGAGGAAGGACAGGCTCCCAAATGACTGTAGTGTAATGTGACGGATCTTTTCCTAGTGTACTGTTAAACATGGCATCACGCGGATCAATGTGCATATGCAAATGATATGCAGATGAGGCTATGCATAGTAAACTGGGCGTTGTGAGCTCCATATATGGTGATTTCTGTGAGGAGTGTTCATTTCGTTAACAAATAATTTTCATCGACGAGAATGAGAGTTGTGTCATGTATTCAGTAACAGTCTTTAATGCTTTACAGTTGAACTAAACTAAAACAGTTCAAACTAAATCAAAATGAACACTGGTGTACACACACTCGTCCGCTGACTGGGGTTTATAAAGGCAATCGGGCCAAATCTGTCTTTTGTGCGTACACACACTTTTACATTTACATTTCTGCATTTGGCAGACGCTTTTATCCAAAGTGACTTACATTGCATTCAAGGTACACATTTTTACATTTTGTCAGTTCTTGCTTTCCCTGGGAATCGAACCCATGACCTTGATGTTGCTAGCGCCACGCTCTTATTGTTTGAGCTACAGGAAAGCTTTTATGATGAGTCTTGTACATGCGGCTCAGATAACGGGATGGGAATGTGGTGATGCGGAGCAGGCGATCAAACTCTACCACAGTTCTGGGGGTGTTAGGTAAGGTTAGACACGCACCGTCACATGAAAGCACAGGATGTTGTGCTCTAATGCATCAAACGGTTCGTCGGGTGCGTGACTGTGTGAACCCAGAAGAATAGAGAGATGTGTGTGAAGGTGAAGACGTGGTTTGAGATCTCTAGAAGACAAATGTCAAGTGTCTGCGGTTCAGAACAATGATTTCATCAGAATCTCCATAATGAATGAAATAAAGAGATTAACGCCTTCTGTGTGTGTGTGATTCACAGGGTGCTGTCCTCGCTGCCGTCTCGAGTCACAAGTTCAACTCGTTTTACGGCGACCCTCCTGAAGACCTCCATGATTTCTCTGAGGACCCCACGTCTTCAGGTACGTCCCCGTGTCAGACGGCACCGCGTCCAGTCATTGCATGACCTCCGTGTGGTTTATCAGAGAGTCTGGTGAATGTCAGGTGACCTCTGGAGACGCCGCGGGGTTATCCAGCCTTACTGCTTTATGATTATGAGCTGATGGCAACACTTCACAATGAGGACACGTTAATATTGCATTAGTTTTACATGAACTAGCAACAAACAATAATTCTACAGAATTCTAATTTCAACATTTGCTGATACGTTATTAACATTAGATAATGCATTGTGAACTAACATAAACTATTAACCATTGTATTTTTATGAACTAACATTGACAGATTATTAACTGTTATAAATATATACGGTTAAATTCTGTACATTATTTATCATGAGCTGAGAATGGGAGCATCATTTCTAAAGCATTTATTAATCTCCGCATTTACTAATACATTTAAAGTTAAACATTAATGGAGCTGAGCTGGAACAATGAACATCAGTGTATTTTAATTCATTAATGTTAAAGGTTAATTAATACTGTAACACGTGTATTGCTCATTGTTAGTCAGTGTTTTAATTATGTCATAATTGGCTCATAAGTAACTAAAGAGAACTTACTGTAAAGTGTGACCAAACAAACGAATGATCAGCCGGTGTGTTCTGTGGAGAAATGAGTGTGAACACTGCAGAACATCTGCTGGATATCAGTCCCAGAATGCTCTTCACTGAGTCGCAGGAGTCAGGACATGTCAGTTGTTCTCTCTCTGAAGTAACGCTGTAAATGCACACACACACACACACTCACACACTGCACTACTGTAATATTATTATGTATGGTGATTAATGGCCTTCTTTCGGCGGTTGAAACACTGATTGATGATCACATGACACGTGATTGACAGTTGTTCTGTACATGAACACAGAACATGAACACACACACACACACACACACACACACACTGCCCCTACCCCTAAACCTTCCCATCACAGGAAAATGCACATTTTTACTTTCTCCCAAAAAAACTCATTCTGTATGATTTATAAGCCTTTTGAAAAATGGGGACATGGGTAATGTCCTCATAAGTCACCCTCTCCTTATAATACCTGTGTCATACCCATGTCATTATACACATATGTGTCCTGATGTCACAAAAACACACGCACTCATACACACACACACACACACACACACTCACACACACACTCACTCACTCACTCACACACACACACACACACACACACACACACACACTCACACACACACACACTCTCACACACACACACACACACACACACACACACTCTCACACACACTCTCTCACACACATCAAGTCACCTTTATTTATACAGCGCTTTTAACAAGTCCAGTTGTTTCAGAGCAGCTTCACATTGTTAACAGGAAAATAATGCAACAGAATTTGTACAGCCGTTCTGGTGAAACGGTGATGTTATCCAGCTCATTTAGTATCATATAGTGTCAATGCGGGCAGATCGGGAATATAGATGAGATTTAGGAGTCCCCAACTGAGCAAGCCAAAAGCCAGAGGCAACGGTGGCAAGGAACCAAAACTCCTTCAGGACCAGAATGGAGAAAAAAACCTTGGGAGAAACCAGGCTCAGTCGGGGTGCCAGTTCTCCTCTGGCCGACGAACAAACAGTGTATGATTATAATTCTGCCAACATAGCAGGTCTTAATTCATATTAGGCAAATAGATATTCGTAAGATTATTCGAAAGATTGGAGTCGTCACGCTGGAGACGGGTTTAATGAGGATGTCGTGTCGATGCAGCATTTACGGGGAGTTTATTTGACACGCTCTCTGCAGACACTTCAGGGATGAGTTGGTCATGTCCAGGCGCTGGTCCACCATCTGATCTGGATACGGCCGGATCCGCTGACTGCAGTAAACCTCAGGATAAACAGGAGACTAACATTAGCGTAGATGCCATTCTTCTTATGATGTAACGAGTACATCAGGTGTTATGGGAAGTGTTCCCGTTCCGCTGACCTAGTTAATGCAGCCTAACAATCATTTACTGATTTGAATAATAGATAGATTGATAATGTTTTATGTGTAAGCCATAGTAAAGAGATGCGTTTTTAGTCTAGATTTAAACTGACAGAGTGTGTCTGCTTCCCGAACAATGCTAGGAAGACTGTTCCAGAGTTTAGGCGCTAAATAGAAAAGGATCGACCGCCTGCAGTTGATTTTGATATTCTAGGGATTATCAACTGGCCAGAGTTTTGAGACCGCAATAGACGTGATGGAGTATAATGCGTTAAGAGCTCGCTCAAGTACTGGGAGCTAAACCATTTAGTGCTTTGTAAGTAATAAGCAAGATTTTTAAAATGTATACAATGTTTAATAGGGAGCCAGTGCAGTGTTGACAGAACCGGGTTAATATGGTCACACTTCCTGGTTCTAGTAAGAGCTCGAGCTGCTGCGTTTTGGACCAGCTGGAGTTTGTTTATTAAGCGAGCAGGGCAACCACCCAGTAAAGCATTACAGTAATCTAGCCTTGAGGTCATGAACGCATGAATTAACTGTTCAGCATTTTGCATTGAAAGGATGCGCCGTAATTTAGATACATTTTTAAGATGGTAGAATGCAGTTTTACAGATGTTAGAAACGTGGCTTTCAAATGAAAGATTGGTATCAAAGAGCACACCCAGGTTCCTCACTGACGACGAGGACTTGACAGAGCAGCCATCGAGTGTTAGACAGTATTCTAGGTTACTACTTGCAGAGTTTTTTTGTCCAATAATTAAAAATTCATTTTTTTCTGAATTAAGTTGCAGGAAATTACTAGACATCCAATGTTTTATATCAGCTATGCATTCCGTTAATCTTGTGAATTGGTAAGTTTCATCAGGGCGTGAAGAAATATAGAGCTGAGTATCGTCAGCATAACAGTGAAAACTAATGCCATGCTTCCTAATGATATCTCCCAGTGGTAGCATGTACAGGGTGAAGAGCAACGGTCCTAGCACTGAGCCCTGCGGTACTCCATACTGAACTTGTGATCGGTGTGACATCTCTTCATTTACTGCTACAAACTGATAACGGTCAGATAAGTCTGATTTAAGCCATGCCAATGCAGTTCCACTAATGCCAAAATAATTCTTGAGTCTATTCAAAAGAATGTTGTGGTCGATAGTATTGAATGCCGCGCTAAGATCGAGTAACACTAATAGAGAGATACAACCACAATCGGATGATAAGAGTAAATCATTTGTAACTCTGATGAGAGCAGTCTCAGTACTATGATACGGTCTAAATCCTGACTGGAAATCCTCACAGATACCATTTCTTTCTAAAAAGGAGCATAATTGTGAAGACACTGCCTTTTCCAGTATTTTTGACAGGAAGGGTAGATTTGAGATCGGCCTATAATTGACTAATTCTGTAGGATCAGGTTGAGGTTTTTTAATAAGTGGTTTGATAATAGCCAACTTAAAAGTTTTCGGTACATATCCTAATGACAAAGATGAGTTAATGATATTAAGAAGAGGATCTATGACCTCTGGTAGCATCTCTTTTAATAGCCTAGTCGGTATAGGGTCGAGCATACATGTTGATTTAGATGATTTAACGAGTTTAGACAATTCTTCCTCTCCTATAGCAGTGAATGAGTGTGTGTGTGTGTGTGTGTGTGTATGTGTGTGTGTGTCTTCCTCTCCTATAGCAGTGTGTGTGTGTGTGTGTGTGTGTGTGTGTGTGTGTGTGTGTGTGTGTGTCTTCCTCTCCTATAGCAGTGTGTGTGTGTGCACGTGTGTGTGTGTATGTGTGTGTGTGTCTTCCTCTCC
>JAGHMJ010000029.1:889738-894738 GCA_018749465.1 Paracanthobrama guichenoti
TCCATACAGGGACTAGCAGTCAAAATGATCTCAGACACTTTGAGCTGAGCAGGTTTTGCTGAAGTGTTTGTTCTTTAATTTCTAATATGACCTTTGACCCCACAGACTTTAGTTCATGAACACCACTGCGTTCAGATTCAAAACTATCAGATATCAGTAAATACTGATAAATATGACCTGGTTTAATATTGACAGTAGTTGTGCCCATGAAGCATAAGTGAGTTCCTGTCAGAGGTGCTGATCCCGTGTTTCTGTTTCCTGCTCACGGCACAGGCGTCTGAAGCACACTAGTGTCACACTGGCTCAGGCTTCTGAAGCACACTAGTGTCACACTGGCACAGACGTCTGAAACACACTAGTGTCACACTGTCACAGACGTCTGAAACACACTAGTGTCACACTGTCACAGGCGTCTGAAGCACACTAGTGTCACACAGGCACAGGCGTCTGAAACACACTAGTGTCACACTGGCACAGGCGTCTGAAACACACTAGTGTCACACTGTCACAGGCGTCTGAAGCACACTAGTGTCACACAGGCACAGGCGTCTGAAACACTAGTGTCACACTGGCACAGGCGTCTGAAACACTAGTGTCACACTGGCTCAGGCTTCTGAAGCACACTAGTGTCACTGGCACAGGCGCTGAAGCACACTGGTGTCACACTGGCACAGGCGTCTGAAACACACTAGTGTCACACAGGCACAGGCGTCTGAAACACTAGTGTCACACTGGCACAGGCGTCTGAAACACTAGTGTCACACTGGCTCAGGTTTCTGAAGCACACTAGTGTCACACTGGCACAGACATCTGAAACACACTAGTGTCACACTGGCACAGACGTCTGAAACACACTAGTGTCACACTGGCACAGGCTTCTGAAACACACTAGTGTCACACTGGCACAGACGTCTGAAGCACACTAGTGTCACACAGGCACAGGCGTCTGAAACACTAGTGTCACACTGGCACAGGCGTCTGAAACACTAGTGTCACACTGGCTCAGGCTTCTGAAGCACACTAGTGTCACTGGCACAGGCGTCTGAAGCACACTAGTGTCACACTGGCACAGGCGTCTGAAACACACTAGTGTCACACAGGCACAGGCGTCTGAAACACTAGTGTCACACTGGCACAGGCGTCTGAAACACTAGTGTCACACTGGCTCAGGCTTCTGAAGCACACTAGTGTCACACTGGCACAGACATCTGAAACACACTAGTGTCACACTGGCACAGACGTCTGAAACACACTAGTGTCACACTGGCACAGGCTTCTGAAACACACTAGTGTCACACTGGCACAGACGTCTGAAACACACTAGTGTCACACTGTCACAGACGTCTGAAACACACTAGTGTCACACTGTCACAGGCGTCTGAAGCACACTAGTGTCACACTGTCACAGGCGTCTGAAGCACACTAGTGTCACACTGGCTCAGGCTTCTGAAGCACACTAGTGTCACACTGGCACAGACATCTGAAACACACTAGTGTCACACTGGCACAGACGTCTGAAACACACTAGTGTCACACTGTCACAGGCGTCTGAAACACTAGTGTCACACTGGCACAGGCTTCTGAAACACACTAGTGTCACACTGGCACAGGCATCTGAAACACACTAGTGTCACACTGTCACAGGCGTCTGAAACACTAGTGTCACACTGGCACAGGCATCTGAAACACACTAGTGTCACACTGTCACAGGCGTCTGAAACACACAACAAACTAGTGTCACACTGGCACAGACGTCTGAAACACACTAGTGTCACACTGGCACAGACATCTGAAACACACTAGTGTCACACTGGCACAGACGTCTGAAACACACTAGTGTCACACTGGCACAGGCTTCTGAAACACACTAGTGTCACACTGGCACAGACGTCTGAAACACACTAGTGTCACACTGGCACAGGCATCTGAAACACACTAGTGTCACACTGGCACAGGCTTCTGAAACACACTAGTGTCACACTGGCACAGACGTCTGAAACACACTAGTGTCACACTGGCACAGGCATCTGAAACACACTAGTGTCACACTGTCACAGGCGTCTGAAACACTAGTGTCACACTGGCACAGGCATCTGAAACACACTAGTGTCACACTGTCACAGGCGTCTGAAACACACAACAAACTAGTGTCACACTGGCACAGACGTCTGAAACACACTAGTGTCACACTGGCACAGGCGTCTGAAACACACTAGTGTCATACTGGCACAGGCGTCTGAAACACACTAGTGTCACACTGGCACAGGCGTCTGAAACACACTAGTGTCACACTGGCACAGGCGTCTGAAACACTAGTGTCACACTGGCACAGGCGTCTGAAACACTAGTGTCATACTGGCACAGGCGTCTGAAACACTAGTGTCACACTGTCACATGCGTCTGAAACACTAGTGTCACATTGGCACAGGCGTCTGAAACACTAGTGTCACTGGCTCAGGCGTCTGAAACACTAGTGTCACACTGGCACAGGCGTCTGAAACACTAGTGTCACACTGTCACAGGCGTCTGAAACACTAGTGTCACACTGGCTCAGGCGTCTGAAACACTAGTGTCACACTGGCACAGGCGTCTGAAACACTAGTGTCACACTGGCTCAGGCTTCTGAAGCACACTAGTGTCACACTGGCACAGGCGTCTGAAACACTAGTGTCACACTGGCACAGGCGTCTGAAGCACACTAGTGTCACACTGGCTCAGGCTTCTGAAGCACACTAGTGTCACACTGTCACAGGCGTCTGAAACACTAGTGTCACACTGGCACAGGCGTCTGAAACACTAGTGTCACACTGGCACAGGCGTCTGAAGCACACTAGTGTCACACTGGCTCAGGCTTCTGAAGCACACTAGTGTCACACTGGCACAGGCGTCTGAAACACTAGTGTCACACTGGCACAGGCGTCTGAAGCACACTAGTGTCACACTGGCTCAGGCTTCTGAAGCACACTAGTGTCACACTGGCACAGGCGTCTGAAACACTAGTGTCACACTAGCACAGGCGTCTGAAACACTAGTGTCATACTGGCACAGGCGCCTGAAACACACTAGTGTCACACTGGCACAGGCGTCTGAAACACTAGTGTCACACTGGCACAGGCGTCTGAAACACTAGTGTCACACTGGCACAGTCGTCTGAAACACTAGTGTCACACTGGCTCAGGCTTCTGAAACACAATAGTGTCACACTGGCTCAGGCTTCTGAAACACAATAGTGTCACACTGGCTCAGGCTTCTGAAACACTAGTGTCACACTGGCACAGGCGTCTGAAACACTAGTGTCACACTGGCACAGTCGTCTGAAACACTAGTGTCACACTGGCTCAGGCTTCTGAAACACAATAGTGTCACACTGGCTCAGGCTTCTGAAACACAATAGTGTCACACTGGCTCAGGCTTCTGAAACACAATAGTGTCACACTGGCACAGGCGTCTGAAACACTAGTGTCACACTGGCACAGTCGTCTGAAACACTAGTGTCACACTGGCTCAGGCTTCTGAAACACACTAGTGTCACACTGGCACAGGCGTCTGAAACACACTAGTGTCACACTGGCACAGGCGTCTGAAACACTAGTGTCACACTGGCACAGGCGTCTGAAACACTAGTCTCACACTGGCACAGGCGTCTGAAACACAATAGTGTCACACTGGCTCAGGCTTCTGAAACACAATAGTGTCACACTGGCTCAGGCTTCTGAAGCACACTAGTGTCACACTGGCTCAGGCTTCTGAAACACACTAGTGTCACACTGGCACAGGCGTCTGAAACACTAGTGTCATACTGGCACAGGCGTCTGAAACACACTAGTGTCACACTGGCACAGGCGTCTGAAACACTAGTCTCACACTGGCACAGGCGTCTGAAACACAATAGTGTCACACTGGCACAGGCGTCTGAAACACTAGTGTCACACTGGCACAGGCGTCTGAAGCACACTAGTGTCACACTGGCACAGGCGTCTGAAACACACTAGTGTCACACTGGCACAGGCGTCTGAAACACTAGTCTCACACAGGCACAGGCGTCTGAAACACAATAGTGTCACACTGGCACAGGCGTCTGAAACACTAGTGTCACACTGGCACAGGCGTCTGAAGCACACTAGTGTCACACTGGCACAGGCGTCTGAAACACACTAGTGTCACACTGGCACAGGCGCCTGAAACACTAGTGTCACACAGGCACAGGCGTCTGAAACACACTAGTGTCACTGGCACAGGCGTCTGAAGCACACTAGTGTCACACTGGCACAGGCGTCTGAAACACTAGTGTCACACTGGCACAGGCGTCTGAAACACACTAGTGTCACACTGGCACAGGCGTCTGAAACACACTAGTGTCACACTGGCACAGGCGTCTGAAACACTAGTGTCACACAGGCACAGGCGTCTGAAACACTAGTGTCACACAGGCACAGGCGTCTGAAACACTAGTGTCACACTGGCACAGGCGTCTGAAGCACACTAGTGTCACACTGGCACAGGCGTCTGAAACACACTAGTGTCACACTGGCACAGGCGTCTGAAACACTAGTGTCACACTGGCACAGGCGTCTGAAACACACTAGTGTCACACTGGCACAGGCGTCTGAAACACAATAGTGTCACACTGGCTCAGGCTTCTGAAACACAATAGTGTCACACTGGCTCAGGCTTCTGAAGCACACTAGTGTCACACTGGCTCAGGCTTCTGAAGCACACTAGTGTCACACAGGCACAGGCGTCTGAAACACACTAGTGTCACACTGGCACAGGCGTCTGAAACACACTAGTGTCACACTGTCACAGGCGTCTGAAACACTAGTGTCACACTGGCACAGGCGTCTGAAACACACTAGTGTCACGCTGGCATCGCATGGTTATTACAACTGTTAGCTCATTTTTGTGGAGAAATGTGTGATCAGATGTTTTTGGAGGGTCACGAGGAGTGCATTGCATTGTGGGATACAGCGTCTCATGCAGTGTGTGCAGGGCTTTTCAAA
>JAGHMJ010000029.1:899738-909738 GCA_018749465.1 Paracanthobrama guichenoti
AGCCGCATTTCATGGTGAGTCGAAGCGTTTGATCTAAACCACAGGAACTGTTTGAGTCACAGGATGTGTCACACATGAGCTTCACCGACAGTCATCCCAGATCACCCGCCTCTGATGCTGCCGGTCATCCCAGATCACCCGCCTCTGATGCTGCCGGTCATCCCAGATCACCCGCCTCTGATGCTGCCGGTCATCCCAGATCACCCGCCTCTGATGCTGCCGGTCATCACAGATCACCCGAGATCACTTTAGCAGACGTCAGATGTGTCCAGCTCATATTTCACCCCAAAATCTGTGGTTTATTTCACTGTATTTCACGTTTAACCTGTAAACTCTTATTACTGTAAATTAAACTAGCCATTTATTATTGAAACCAGCATACAGTAAATGACAGGCTTTACTAATGTACGCATGTAATATTCAGTTTAAATGGCTTTACAGTAATGAGAATTCTGGGGTTGAAATGTTTCATTGTCATCAAAATAATGCAAAAACTCGTAATGGTCCTTTGTGCTCTTAATCTTTCTCCTGATTTTGGTGTGAAATATTGGCGGTTCGTGACATTCCGCCTCGTGTCAAAGCGCTTGAACTTTAAAGCTCCAGTGAAATGAGCAGCTGCTCCGACAGCCGGCGGTGCTTTAATGCAGCCTGATCAGGATGAGGGCGTTTCCATGGAGACAGGATGAGGGGGGGTGATGATGTCATAGAGCAGATTGAGGAAAGCACTGGAGAGACGCAGTCAGAGAAAGTGCTGAGAGAAGGAAGATCCGTAGCTGCTCGGATGGAGTTCTACACACACGGAGTGAACACGGACAGAGAGCGCCTGCTCTGGAAGACACGGGTGAGGCATTCTGGGATAGCAGTGCTGCCGCGCTCCAGAGATCTGAGGGTTATCCTGCTTTAAAGGGTTCAGATCAGCTGATTATCTGCTGGAACTGACCGTTATCACTACAGGAAAATAATACATTATTATATTCATAAGGAATGATCGATGTATTGATGAGGATTCTTATATTATTACACTTTTTTACTTAGATTACACTTGCTGTTGGTTGCCCTCATCGTCCAGACCAGAGAATGTGTTTATAATATTAGATATTTAAAATAAGCTTCATTAACATTATATAATTCATCAGGTTTTGCAATATTTATCAATGCAGGTTAATGTTAGTTATTTATTCATGTTTGTTCTTGACGACTGATTATTAACACACATGAGGAAACTAATTATAAAAGATTATTTTCAGATGTGGAAGTTTGAGGTTGTTTACTTTTGAGCTCTAATTTTTGCATGTAAGTTTCAGCGGATCTGCAGCGTCACTGCGAAGAGATTCTGACGTGTGGTTTAGTTTTCCGTTCAGATGAACCTGTAGTGACCACACACACATTCACACACAGTGCTGCTGAAGGCTCTGCTGTGGTTCAGAGATGATTGTTCAGTCGCTGACGCTGTGGTCCTGTCGCAGGCGCTGCTGCAGACGCATGATGTCGTTGCTCATGAGGTTTACAGCGACGAGGCCCTGCGGGTCACACCTCCGCCCACATCACCGTACCTGAACGGAGACTCGCCCGAGAGCATCAACGGAGACATGGACCTGGAGAATGTGACGCGCGTGCGTCTGGTGCAGTTCCAGAAGAACACGGACGAGCCCATGGTACGGACACACACTCTGTTACGGACACACACTCTGTTACGGACACACACACTCTGTTACTGACACACACACACTCTGTTACGGACACACACACTCTGTTACTGACACACTCTGTTACTGACACACACACACACATTCTGTTACTGACACACACACTCTGTTACGGACACACACTCTGTTACGGACACACACACTCTGTTACGGACACACACACACTCTGTTACGGACACACACACTCTGTTACTGACACACACACTCTGTTACGGACACACACTCTGTTACGGACACACACACTCTGTTACGGACACACACACACTCTGTTACGGACACACACACTCTGTTACTGACACACTCTGTTACTGACACACACACACACATTCTGTTACTGACACACACACTCTGTTTCTGTTACTGACACACACACACTCTGTTACTGACACACACACACTGTTACTGACACACACTCTGTTACAGACACACACACACACATTCTGTTACTGACACACACACTCTGTTTCTGTTACTGACACACACACTCTGTTTCTGTTACTGACACACACACTCTGTTACTGACACACACACACACTCTGTTACTGACACACACTCTGTTACTGACACACACGCTCTGTTACAGCCACACACTCTGTTACTGACACACACACTCTGTTACTGACACACACTCTGTTACAGACACACACTCTGTTACTGACACACACACACATTCTGTTACTGACACACACACTCTGTTACTGACACACACACACACACTCTGTTACTGACACACACACTCTGTTTCTGTTACTGACACACACACTCTGTTACTGACACACACACACACACACACACACTCTGTTACTGACACACACACTCTTATTGACACACACACACACACACACTCTGTTACTGACACACACACACACACACTCTGTTACTGACACACACACTCTTACACACACACACACACTGTTACTGACACACACTCTGTTACGGACACACACTCTGTTACTGACACACACTGTTACTGACACACACTCTGTTACGGACACACACTCTGTTACGGACACACACTCTGTTACTGACACAAACTCTGTTACTGACACACACTCTGTTACTGACACACACTCTGTTACTGACACACACTCTGTTACGGACACACATTCTGTTACTGACACACACACACTGTTACGGACACACACTCTGTTACGGACACACACACTCTGTTACGGACACACTCTGTTACTGACACACACACTCTGTTACGGACACACACTCTGTTACGGACACACACACTCTGTTACGGACACACTCTGTTACGGACACACACACTCTGTTACGGACACACACTCTGTTACGGACACACACACTCTGTTACTGACACACACACTCTGTTACGGACACACACTCTGTTACGGACACACACACTCTGTTACGGACACACTCTGTTACGGACACACACACACTCTTTACGGACACACACTCTGTTACGGACACACATTCTGTTACTGACACACACACACTGTTACGGACACACACTCTGTTACGGACACACACACTCTGTTACTGACACACACACTCTGTTACGGACACACACTCTGTTACTGACACACACACACTCTGTTACGGACACACACACTCTGTTACTGACACACACACTCTTACTGACACACACACACACACACTCTGTTACTGACACACACACTCTTACTGACACACACACACTGTTACAGACACACACTCTGTTACGGACACACACTCTGTTACGGACACACACTCTGTTACTGACACAAACTCTGTTACTGACACACACTCTGTTACTGACACACACTCTGTTACGGACACACATTCTGTTACTGACACACACACACTGTTACGGACACACACTCTGTTACGGACACACACACTCTGTTACGGACACACTCTGTTACTGACACACACACTCTGTTACGGACGCACACTCTGTTACGGACACACACACTCTGTTACGGACACACTCTGTTACAGACACACACACTCTGTTACGGACACACACTCTGTTACGGACACACACTCTGTTACGGACACACACTCTCTGTTACGACACACTCACTCTGTTACGGACACACTCTGTTACGGACACACACACTCTGTTACGGACACACACTGTTACTGACACACTCTGTTACTGTCACACACTCTGTTACTGACACACTCTGTTACTGACACACACACTCTTACTGACACACACTCTGTTAGTGACACACACTCTGTTACGGACACACACTCTGTTACTGACACACACTCTGTTATGGACACACACTCTGTTACTGACACACATTCTGTTACTGACACACATTCTGTTACTGACACACATTCTGTTACTGACACACACACACTGTTATGGACACACTTTGTTACGGACACACACTCTGTTACGGACACACACACACTCTGTTACGGACACACTCTTGTTACTGACACACACACTCTGTTACGGACACTCTGTTACGGACACACACACTTTGTTACTGACACACTCTGTTACAGACACACACACTCTGTTACTGACACACACACTCTGTTACGGACACACTCTGTTACGGACACACACTCTGTTACTGATACACACTCTGTTACGGACACACACTCTGTTACAGACACACACACTCTGTTACTGACACTCTGTTACAGACACACACACTCTGTTACTGATACACACACTCTGTTACTGATACACACACTCTGTTACTGATACACACACTCTGTTACTGACACATACTCTGTTACAGACACACACACTCTGTTACTGACACACACTCTGTTACAGACACACACACTGTTACTGACACACTCTGTTACTGACACACTCTGTTACTGACACACTCTGTTACTGATACACACTCTGTTACTGACACACACTCTGTTACTGACACACACTCTGTTACGGACACACACACTGTTACGGACACACACATTCTGTTACTGACACACACACATTCTGTTACTGACACACACACACTCTGTTACGGACACACACACTCTGTTACGGACACACACACTCTGTTAGTGACACACACTCTGTTAGTGACACACACTCTGTTACGGACACACACTCTGTTACAGACACACACACTCTGTTACGGACACACTCTGTTACTGATACACACACTGTTACTGACACACACTCTGTTACTGACACACACACTCTGTTACGGACACACACACTGTTACGGACACACACATTCTGTTACTGACACACACACTCTGTTACGGACACACACTCTGTTACGGACACACACACTCTGTTAGTGACACACACTCTGTTACGGACACACACACTCTGTTAGTGACACACACTCTGTTACGGACACACACTCTGTTACTGACACACACACTCTGTTACGGACACACTCTGTTACGGACACACACACTCTGTTACTGACACACACTGTTACAGACAGACACACACTCTGTTACTGACACACACACTCTGTTACTGACACACACACTCTGTTACGGACACACACACACTCTGTTACAGACACACACAGTCTGTTACAGACACACACACACTCTGTTACTGACACACACACTCTGTTACGGACACACACACTCTGTTACGGACACACACTCTGTTACGGACACACACTCTGTTACGGACACACACTCTGTTACTGACACACACACTCTGTTACGGACACACACACACTCTGTTACGGACACACTCTGTTACTGACACACACACACACACACTCTGTTACGGACACACACTCTGTTACTGACACACACACACACTCTGTTACTGACACACACACTCTGTTACGGACACACACACTCTGTTACGGACACACACACTCTGTTACGGACACACACATTCTGTTACTGACACACACACTCTGTTACGGACACACACACTCTGTTAGTGACACACACTCTGTTACGGACACACACTCTGTTACTGATACACACACTGTTACTGACACACACTCTGTTACTGACACACACTCTGTTACGGACACACACACTGTTACGGACACACACATTCTGTTACTGACACACACACTCTGTTACGGACACACACTCTGTTACGGACACACACACTCTGTTAGTGACACACACTCTGTTACGGACACACACACTCTGTTAGTGACACACACTCTGTTACGGACACACACTCTGTTACTGACACACACACTCTGTTACGGACACACACACTCTGTTACGGACACACTCTGTTACGGACACACACACTCTGTTACTGACACACACTGTTACAGACAGACACACACTCTGTTACTGACACACACTCTGTTACTGACACACACACTCTGTTACGGACACACACACTCTGTTACAGACACACACAGTCTGTTACAGACACACACACACTCTGTTACTGACACACACACTCTGTTACGGACACACACACTCTGTTACGGACACACACTCTGTTACGGACACACACTCTGTTACTGACACACACACTCTGTTACGGACACACACACACTCTGTTACGGACACACTCTGTTACTGACACACACACACACACTCTGTTACGGACACACACTCTGTTACTGACACACACACACACTCTGTTACTGACACACACACTCTGTTACGGACACACTCTGTTACGGACACACACACTCTGTTACGGACACACACACTCTGTTACGGACACACACACTCTGTTACGGACACACACATTCTGTTACTGACACACACACTCTGTTACGGACACACACACTCTGTTAGTGACACACACTCTGTTACGGACACACACTCTGTTACGGACACACACTCTGTTACTGACACACACTCTGTTACTGACACACACACTCTGTTACGGACACACACACACTCTGTTACAGACACACACAGTCTGTTACAGACACACACAGTCTGTTACAGACACACACACACTCTGTTACGGACACACACACTCTGTTACGGACACACACTCTGTTACGGACACACACTCTGTTACGGACACACACTCTGTTACTGACACACACACTCTGTTACGGACACACACACACTCTGTTACGGACACACACTCTGTTACTGACACACACACTCTGTTACGGACACACACACACTCTGTTACGGACACACTCTGTTACTGACACACACACACACACTCTGTTACGGACACACACTCTGTTACTGACACACACACACACTCTGTTACTGACACACACACTCTGTTACGGACACACTCTGTTACGGACACACACACTCTGTTACGGACACACACACTCTGTTACGGACACACACATTCTGTTACTGACACACACACTCTGTTACGGACACACACACTCTGTTAGTGACACACACTCTGTTACGGACACACACTCTGTTACGGACACACACTCTGTTACTGACACACACTCTGTTACGGACACACACTGTTACAGACACACACACTCTGTTACTGACACACACACTCTGTTACTGACACACACACTGTTACAGACACACACACTGTTACGGACACACACACTGTTACAGACACACACACTCTGTTACAGACACACACACTCTGTTACAGACACACACACACACTCTGTTACTGACACACACACTCTGTTACGGACACACACACTCTGTTACAGACACACACTCTGTTACTGACACACACACTCTGTTACGGACACACACACACTCTGTTACGGACACACACACACTCTGTTACGGACACACACACTCTGTTACGGACACACACTCTGTTACTGAGACACACACACACTCTGTTACTGAGACACACACACACTCTGTTACTGAGACACACACACACTCTGTTACGGACACACACACACTCTGTTACGGACACACACACACTCTGTTACGGACACACACACTCTGTTACGGACACACACACACTCTGTTACGGACACACACACACTCTGTTACTGACACACACACTCTGTTACGGACACACACACACTCTGTTACGGACACACACACACTCTGTTACGGACACACACTCTGTTACTGAGACACACACACACTCTGTTACGGACACACACTCTGTTACTGAGACACACACACACTCTGTTAGAAAAAGAGTGTAGTAAAGTCAGTGTTATTACTATAACCCTTTACTCAATCGAGCAGCTTCACAGAAACAAACAGCTATGACACAAATATATAATCATAAGTTATGACACAAATATATATTAAACTAGTGAGTGGATAGTTACAAAAATTACAATTACAAAAAGTGAATCTTTGGACAAATTCAAATTCACCACACAATCCTGTGGTGGTGGTGATGGTGTTGCATGAAGTGAGTGTGAAATATGACCGTGCATTAAATGTCAGTTCAACAGATTGTCCAAACGATGACAGCGTTAACTATTAGATACCGTTGAGATGAGACACACACGATATGAAGCCGTACAGATGTGTGTGTATATCATCAGGTCACGCTGTGTGTTGACAGGGCATCACTCTGAAGATGAACGAGCTCAACCACTGCATAGTGGCTCGAATCATGCATGGAGGGATGATCCACAGACAAGGTACAGAGGCCGTGTGTGTGTGTGTGTGTGTGTGTGTGTGTGTGTGTGTGTGTGTGTGTGTGTGTGTGTGTGTGTGTGTCTGTGTGTGCGTCTGTGTGTGCGTCTGTGTGTGCGTCTGTGTGTGTGTGCGTCTGTGTGTGCGTCTGTGTGTGCCGTGCTCATATCCGCTGCTGTATTTCAGGAACGCTGCATGTTGGGGACGAGATCCGTGAAATCAATGGCATCAGCGTGGCCAATCAGACGGTGGAGCAGCTGCAGAAGATGCTGGTGTGTGTGAGCAGACCCGTCATAACCAAACACACATGTCTGACTCAGTGTGACCAGTGCAGTTTGAGTCGACCCCTGACCCAATCAAACACGACTCAGGGACTTCACCTCCGCCACACTGCAGCAGAAAGTGATGATGTCATCTCGTTTTCCAGCACAAACATATAAACATTCATAAATCAAGACACATTCACTGGAGAAGAGAAACAACTGAAGAGAATAAGACTTGATTAACACAGACACACACAGACACGCACTCACACACACACACACACACACACACACACACACAGACACGCATTCACACACACACAGACACACAGAGACACACAGACACTCTCTCACACACACATACAGGCGCACACACACACAGACACACACATACAGACACTCACCCACACACACACACACACACACACACACACAGACACTCTCTCACACACACAGACACTCTCTCACACACACAGACACTCTCACACACACAGACACACACACAGACACTCTCTCACACACATAGACACACACACAGACACACACACACTCACACACAGAGACACACACACACACACAGACACACACACATACAGACACTCACACACACAGACGCACACACACACAGACACTCTCACACACACAGACACACACACACTCTCTCACACACACTCTCTCACACACACAGACAGACACACACACACACTCTCTCACACACACAGAAACTCTCACACACACACACAGACACACACACACACACTTCTCTAAATGGGGACATTGCATAGACTAATATTGTTTCTATAAGCAGCTAGTTATTAATACTCTAACATAACCCTAAGCCACACACTAACCCTAGCACTTATGTTCTTTTTTATAGCATTTTTACAAACAAGGACGTCCCCAAAAGCAGGACACTTATGGCACAAATTTGTCTCTAAAGACACATTCTCACACTCACACACTCTCTCTCACACACACACTTTCTCACACACACACGTATGCAGTGGCTGGTTGTGATTGTGAACTCTGGGTAACGTGTGTCATTATTGGTCAGTTTGAGTCATGTGTTTGAGTGTGTGTGTGTGTGTGTGTTTTCTCACAGCGCGAGATGCGTGGAAGCATCACCTTTAAGATCGTGCCCAGTTACCGCAGCCAGTCTCTGTCCTGTGATGTAAGTGCCTCCTCCACAGCGCCGCCCTCTGGCCACTTCTGTAATAGCAGCAGCTTGAGTCCCAACACTTCCTGTGTTTCTGTGGCGTTTCAGAAAGATTCCCCTGACCTGTCCAGACAGTCTCCAGCCAACGGACACTCCAGCGTCACCAGCTCCATCTTAGTAAGAGCAGAGAGTCCTCACACCACAGCACAATGCATTATGGGCTCTTTTCTTGCATTACTGTGGATTGTAAATGCAATGTTAAAGGGACAGTTCACCCAAAAATGAAAATCTGTGATCAGTTTCTTTCTCGTGTTCACAATCCCATGAGCTGATCAATGTTTACATGTGAGCAAAAGCATAAGTGAAGCGCTCGTGTCGGATTGAACCGCTCCAGTCACATGGGTTTAGTTTTGGGACTCTGAGGACAGAGA
>JAGHMJ010000029.1:914738-919738 GCA_018749465.1 Paracanthobrama guichenoti
GACCCATTCTTTCACAAATGTGTGTAGAAGCGTCTGCATGCCTAGTGCTTGATTTATACACCTGTGGCCATGAAGGGATTGAACACCTGAACTCAGGGATTCGGAGGGACGTCACTATACTTTTAGCAATATAGTGTATATTCATACATAATTAATATTATATATTAATAATAACAAATGATCAGAATCAGTAAGAACGAAGTGTGCATATAAAAGCAACAAAACATAATAATAATAAAACTAAATAATAAACATATAAAAAAGCATAATGACACAGGTTAAATCAGAATAGACATATTTACAGTATTATGGATAATAGGAGTAAATAGGAGTGGTTGATAGTAGTAATGAAATTAGTTTTTCTCTCATGTGAGATTTTGATGTTGAAATCGTGGGATGTGATTGACAGTGTTGTTGCCATGGAGCTTCAGTCACTTCCTGTGAGAGTATAATAATATAATATAATCCCAGTTTTTGTGCTGATTTCTCTGATGATGTCATATGTTGAGTGGCGTGTGGAGCTGGATGAGTGTCGGAGTGTTGCGTGTTGGTTTGTGAGCGCATGGCTCGTACACGCGTGTGTTCAGTGTGTGTGTGTGTGTGTGTGTCAGTTGTGTTGTACTGTAATGTGTGTTTAACTGACCCCTGTCCATTTTACACGCTGTCTTCCCTTAATGGCCCCCGCATGTAAGTAACTAATCGTGTCGATTGTCTTTTGCTTCTTGTCTTCCAAAGTATCAAACGGTTGCTGTGTTTTTACCCACATCACCCCGCAGCTAGTGATGAAACGAGTTTGTGTTTGTGATGTTGAAAAGTGGATGTGATTGACAGTGTTGTGTTGCCATGGAGCTTCAGTCACTTCCTGTGTCATGTCAGTGTGGACGGACTGCAGAATGAGACGCAGCGCACACTCAAGGCTGGAAGACACCGCATGACATCTGAAGAGATCTTAACACGCTCGTTACTGACACGTGTTTACAGGGAAATCTGGCCATCACACGCTAATGGACTGAGAGTCGCAAAGAAACATCATTGATCATAAATCGGCTCAAAATATCAAACGTATTTGATCTCGTCCGACTGGATGGACTCACAGCCTGAAGGGAAAACTCGTGTTCATAAACTGCATGAATTTCTAAGATCTGTCGACTCTTCCAGAACGTCTGTGCAGATGTTGTGTAGTGTGTTCCAGCCTTCACAGCAGTAGTTCTCCATCATTCACTCGCTCTGAACACGCATGAGCAGAAACACACACACACAGGATGTGCTGCGCTGTATTCCATCAGGTTTTATTGTAAAAGAGCAGCATGAACATTCTGATAAACGTCTCGTGTTCCTCTGATGAAGAGTAAATGAGGACAGAATCTGCTAGTCAAAGCATTAATGGACCTCATTTGTTTCATTAAAAGATGTTTTAAAGCAAACCCAGAATTCATCTCAGCATGTCTCAACATCACTTCCTGTGTCCTGCGGGTTCTGCACGTCCCTCCATACGCGTCACTCACTCGCTGACCCAGCTCTCTCTTTCCTCCAGTCTTTGACCAACTAGATCTGGTGACGTATGAAGAGGTGGTGAAGCTGCCCGCATTCAAGAGGAAAACGCTGGTGCTGCTGGGTAAGAGATCTGATGCAGTCGCTTTATTCCTACAGCACTTTATACTGCACAGATTCAGCGGAAACTTCTCCAGACACATTCAGATTCTGCTGTAAAGCAGCTTTAAAAAGACAATAGCGCCATTATTCAGATCAGTATACCCAGCTAAGCGGGAACGTTAATAGAACGTTTGTTCAAAGTTATCTGGTCTTTAATAATGTTCTTAAAACATAAGCATTAAAAACATTATTTATACATCGTTCATGGAACGATGGACTGTCTCTTAACATTCACATTAAAGTGTTCAGAACATGTTAAACAGAAGCTTTGAGTGTTCAGGTCATGTGTGTCCGCAGGCGCTCACGGAGTCGGCCGGAGGCACATCAAGAACACGCTCATCGCCAAACATCCCGACAGATTCGCGTATCCCATCCCACGTAAGAGACGCTCCGTCATGTGCGCCATTGACCTGCATGAACTTCCTTTCCGACTGACCGCTCGCGTCTCTCCCCAACAGACACGACCCGACCTCCGAAGAAGGACGAGGAGAACGGGAAGAACTACTTCTTCGTGTCACATGACCAGATGATGCAGGACATCTCCAACAACGATTACCTAGAGTACGGCAGCCACGAGGACGCCATGTACGGCACGCGCCTCGAGACCATCCGCAAGATCCATGAGCAGGGCATGGTGGCCATCCTGGACGTGGAGCCGCAGGTACGGGTCGGGCCGGATCCTCCCGCTGTCCCGGATCCTCCGTGCGCTTCTGACGAGCTTGCGTTGTGTTCACAGGCGCTGAAGGTTTTGCGGACGGCTGAGTTTGCGCCGTACGTCGTGTTCATTGCGGCGCCAACCATCACTCCCGCTATGAACGAGGTGAGCGCTGCGCTCCGCTGTCACGTCTCGCTGCATGTGCATGTGTGTTTCAGTGTGTGACTGACTGTCTCCGTGTGCTGCTCTCAGCTCCCTCGGTGGAGCAGGAAACTGCCTGTAAGTAAAGACGCGTGTCAGCGCAGTCGCTCCATGACAGCCGCTCCGATCCCACATCAGTGCTCAATAATCAGCTGTAATGATGCCTCTCATGTGTGATTGGTGTGTCCAGACGCACACACACAGATCAGTGTGTCAGTGTTTATAGGTTAGGGTGATCACATGGAGCTCCTGTCCTGGAGTGACGCGCCCAAGCGTGTTTGCGGTAGATTACGTGTTTCGTGTCAGCTTTATTTCTGTTGCACTTTATACGAATATAGATAGTTTCAGCTTCAGCTTCAATTCTGCTGTAAATAGAGATCGACCGATAATCGGCTTTACAGATATTCTCCCGATATTCAAGCATTTTCTCATAATCGGGTTTTGTAATATCGGATTCTCTGATAAATTTGAGAATTGCCCATAAGCCCATTTAACAACAGCCATTAATGCACAAATGAGATATGGCACATAAATGATATTTAAATGAATGAGAGCATGATGGGAATAAAAGTATCGGGCACGTAAACACGTTATGGGTTATAAAGCGCCAGTGTGGGTCGATCTCTAGCCGTCGAGCAGAAGTTATTGAGCTCCGTGTGTGTTCTCTGACTGACTGATGTCATGTGTCCCGTCAGGACGAGTCTCTCCAGCGGCTGCAGAAGGAGTCGGAGGCGCTCCAGCGCTCGTACGCACACTACTTCGACCAGACCATCATCAATAATGAGATCGACGACACCATCCGCCTGCTGGAGGAGGCCATTGACCTGGTGTGCAGCACCGCGCAGTGGGTGCCCGTGTCCTGGGTGTACTAGCACCACACACACACTCACACACACACACACACACGACGGACTCCACATCCTGGCAACTACCAGTGCGTAGTGTTGTATATATCTATACATATATAAATATCTATAAATATGAATATATAAGTCATAGATATGGTCCTGTACTAATACCGAGGGGGTTGATGACATTTTATACGGTTTTCTTTTTAAATGTACGAGACGGCGTCTCAGAGCAATGATGAGCACAGTCGGTCTGTGGGCGTGGCTCCGTGACTCCACCCACTGACGGTGTATAAGCACAGCTGACCACACACACACACACACACACACGGACTGGACGCTTCACTCACCCCTCTGTTTACAGACGTAGGTTTGCACACGGCCGGCTCTTCCTCTAGATGTGTCCGTCTGTCCCGAGCGACTCCGAATGGACTCTTCCCTCATGCCCTGTGTAGTGACGTGTTTGTAAATGTCCTGGATTTGATTTCTTGTGTGGAACGGGGAGGAAAATATTCATTCCTAGATCGATCCTTTTGGAAAATGTGCTGTCTTAAGAGTATTATTGTTTTACTCCGAGAAAACCCAGAGGATTTTATTGTGTGTAAATGTTTCAATGGTGCGTACCTTGTGCGGTTGAAATGAAGTAGTGTGTGCATAAACCACTGAACAGACTGTGTGAACTCTTCATTTCACATCGCCCTGTGTAAATTCCTCTGCAAATGACAAAACTGCTCTTCGATATGTTTTTTTTAAATCTATTTCCTTTCATGTGTTGAAAAAGTAAATTGCTTTTGAAATCATGCATGTTGTTTTTGTCAGTGATGATGATGATGATGATGATGATGATGATGATGATGATGGAGCTGTTTCACACTCATATTCTAATGCACATCACATGGTCTCACAACTACATTCAGAACACATATAAATATACACCGATCAGGCATAACATTATGACTAATATTGTGTTGGTCCCCCTGACCCGTCGAGGCATGGACTCCTCTAGACCCCTGAAGGTGTGCTGTGGTATCTGGCTCCAAGATGTTAGCAGCAGATCCTTTAAGTCCTGTAAGTTGTGAGGTGGGGCCTCCATGGATCGGACTTGTTTGTTCAGCACATCCCACAGATGCTCGATTGGATTGAGATCTGGAGAATTTGGAGGCCGAGTCAACACCTCAAACTCGTTGTTGTGCTCCTCAAACCATTCCTGAAGCATTTGTGCTTTGTGTCAGGAGCATTATCCTGCTGGAAGAGCCACAGCCACCAGGGAATACCGTTTCCATGAAAGGCTGTACATGGTCTCAACAATGCTTAGGTAGGTGGTACGTGTCAAAGTAACATCCACATGGATGGCAGGACCCAAGGTTTCCCAGCAGAACATTGCCCAAAGCATCACACTGCCTCTGCCGGCTCGCCTTCTTCCCATAGTGCATCCTGGTGCCATGTGTTCCCCAGGAAGCCACGCTGCGCACCCGGCCATCCACGTGATGTAAAAGAACACGTGATTCCTCAGACCAGGCCACCTTCTTCCATTGCTCCGTGGTCCAGTTCTGATGCTCACGTGCCACTGTTGGTGCTTTCGGCGGTGGACAGGGGTCAGCATGGGCACCCTGACTGGTCAGCGGCTATGCCGCCCATACGCT
>JAGHMJ010000029.1:922238-947238 GCA_018749465.1 Paracanthobrama guichenoti
CTAATAGTGTTTGGTTTCTGTTATGATGCACTGTTTCTTCTATTCTGTATTACTGAACTGTAGGTGTATTATTTATTTAGGTTATTTATTAATAAATGTATTTATTGTGCTCCGTTGGTCTGAATGTTTCTAGCACAGCTGCTTAATCTGTGTTGATCTGACTGAATCGTGTTTTTGACATGTTGGGTTTGTGTTTCTCGTCAGAGGACACCTGTGTGACAGGAAGTGTGTTGGTCTCACTTCCTGAGCGCCGGCGCTGAAGCGTGAGCCGGACCCTTCCCTGGCGTGTCAGAACTGGTTAACTGTGTGTTGGTAAGACTCATAATGTTCCACACAGACCTGCTCATCTGGACCGGCTATGAGCCGCAGTCTTTCTTTATCAGTGAGCACGTCTGACCCTTATAAGTGCAGACACACACACACACACACACACACAGTCTTTAAATAGATCACCCGAGCGTCAGGTCTGACGATGTTAGCAGACGGACAGAACAAACGTGTCCGGTGTGTTTATGCTTGTGTGTGGACGGACGAGAGCAGCTGGTCTTCAGCGGTTAAAGTTAGCAGCGGCTCATCTGACCCGCACAGCCGGAGCACAGCCGGGTAATCTCCAGCTCTGTGTGTTTCTCTTGCAGGAAATGCGATGGTCTCTGCGGCTCGTCCTGAGCTCCAGGTGCTTCAGTCTCATTCTCTCGGCCGCCGGAAACGAGTGAATTCTCGCCCGGCTCCCGCCACATAACCGGACAAGATTGCAAAGATCTGCCCCACGTCGAGCATGACGGCCACCACCCGCGGGTCGCCTGTGGGCGGCAACGAGAGCCAGAGCCAAGCGCCCGACGGCCAGAACCAAACCCTGCTGCCCCAGAACCAGGTGTGTGTGAGAGACTCGTCTGAAGGGAACCTTTCCCACCAGTGGTCTGTTTATTCTGTTCAGTCGTCTGTCGCTTCAAAGCTATTTAAATGATGCCTCGTGTTAACCAGAGACATGATAAACCTCCTGTGTTCAGCCTGTGCATGACCTCGTGTTGTCGTTCTCTCGTGTGTGTGTTTAGGCGCCCTCACCAAACTCCTCCAATGAGACGTCACCCATCAGTCCACCTGAGGAACCAGGTCAGGGAGAAGCCCCGCCCACACAGGAAGAGGAGGAGCCTGCCTTCCCCCACACAGATCTGGCCAAGCTGGACGACATGATCAACCGGTCAGCGGCGGCGGCGCTCTCAGAGTGTGTTGTGCTGTCAGTGTGTGTGAGTTGTGTGGTAACGTGTCTTCCTGTGGTTCAGGCCGCGCTGGGTCGTTCCGGTCCTGCCGAAGGGAGAGCTGGAGGTTCTGCTGGAAGCTGCCATAGATCTCAGTAAAAAAGGTCAGATGTCACGAATGCCAGTCATTAATTGTTTTTCATTAATCATATGTGACCCGTGCTGGCAGTGCAATGAACACATTTTCAAAAATGAGTTATGTTCCCATTCTCTATTAAAGGGTCATAAAACACACACACACACAGTCTCGTGTTCATCTGGAGTATCTGTAGAGTAGTGTCGATCCTTCATATCTCCCAAGAGTCTTTAGTTTATCATATTTATAAAAGACAGATACACTGCACCGATTCTTTCTGAAAACAGCCGAGCTCGTGGCGGCGTGCAGTGGTCGGAGCTAAAGACACACACACACACACACACACACACACACACACAGTCTTTGTGTCTCGCCATTGACGTAATGTTTTTTTTTTTTTTACCGTACAAAACTGTATATTCTCTCCCCTTCCCCTAACCCTACCCAACACACAGCAGTACTGTACCACACACTCACTCTCACAAACACACTCACTATACATTGGTGTTGTCCGATTGCCGACAAAACACACACATTTGCTGCAGTTTCACTCTCCGCCTGCGGTTTCCACTCATGACCGGGAACAAACACACACACTTGCAGAACTCCGGAAACACAAACTGCATCCACTGTTCCCTTAACGCTGGGTTATTTGGGAAGCTGAACGAGGGGATCTTTCCCTCACAGCAGAAACACACTTCTTTAGTGACATTGATCTCGTGTCTAAAAACACAACGCCAGCGCCGCCCAGAAAACACACATACAGACACTTTTAGATGTTTAATTGCTGTTTGGAGCATTGGGATCACTAGACAAGGGATTAATGAACTGTGAAAACTCAAAATCAGCACTTTTCCACTTGTCTTCCCTGTAGCGTGAAATGATCCCGTGCACTTTCAGACTCATTGTGCCAGCGCGGGTCACGTGAATCTGATTGCATTCATCATTTGATGACGCAATAATTGTGCACTTTGAATTAATCACGTTTTGCCAAATAAGCCAAATTATATTGTATTATAAATAATTGATTTTATTCATATTAGTTTTCACAGCATTACCGTAACTCACGTGCGCCTATTTTTATTATGCATTTTAATATTACGTTTCCAAGGTAAAATAGGCTTTTAAGCAACACACAGTTATTTGTATGACATTTAATGGTGTGTGTGTGTGTGTGTGTGTGTGTGTGAAGGGCTGGATGTGAGGTGTGAGGCCTGTCAGAGGTTCTTCCGCGATGGCCTGACCATCTCCTTCACGAAAATCCTGACGGATGAGGCCGTGAGCGGCTGGAAGTTTGAGATCCACGTGAGTCTGTTCGTCTGTGATGGGTCTGTCTGATCTGAGCAGATGTTGGTGTTAGATGTGCTTCACGAATGAGTCTGTCGTCCGTTCCAGAGGTGCATCATCAGTAACACCCACCGCCTGATCGAGCTCTGCGTGGTCAAACTGGCTCAGGACTGGTTTCCTCTGCTTGAGCTGCTCGCCATGGCCACCAACCCGCACTGCAAGTTCCACATTTACAACGGCACGCGTCCGTCTGAGAGCGTCCCTGCAGGCGCGCAGCTCGCCGACGATGAGCTGTTCGCCCGGCCGCCCGACCCTCGCTCTCCGAAGGTACTGTGCTTTAATCTCTCCGTCTGAACGGCGTGTGACGTCAGAGACGGAGCAGGTATTGAGTTAGCCGTCTCTGAGCAGTCAGTCGCCACACAATGGGGCTGCACAATTAATCGCATTTCTAATCGCGATTACAGATACCACAGCAACGTAATCGTTCAAAACTGAGATTGTTACATTATTGTGTGTGCTTAAGAGGTGAGTTTAGAGCATGTTGCGCTGTGAGCGGCGAATCACAACCTCTTCAGAATAGGGACTAACCCAGCGCAATAGGAACTACCATTGACGCAGGTGTGCGCTGATTGGTCGGACGCACGCCAAACACCAGCACCCACCATTTTTAAAAAGCCGTGCACACGGCCTATATGTTAACTTCATGTTCTCTTGATCACGTGGGATGGAAGCCCTGCTTTATTCACAAATGATTCTCATTATGAGGGTAGTATTGAAGATGATATTTGTCGAGACGCAGTGTGTTTTGGTCGGGTCGTGACCTCGTGGTCTGTTCTCTGGTTCAGGGCTGGCTGGTGGACCTCATCAATAAATTCGGCACATTGAACGGGTTCCAGATTCTTCACGATCGCTTCATGAGCGTCCAGGCTCTCAACGTGCAGATCATCGCAGCTCTCATCAAGTATGTTCAGCTGCATTTCATTAATGATCGTTTCTGCCTTTGAGTCGCTGGGCGTCCTCATTGTTTCTCGGTTTGTCTTCCAGACCTTTCGGCCAATGTTATGAGTTCTTGACTTTGCACACGGTGAAGAAGTTTTTCTCACCCATAATCGAGATGGTTCCACAGTTTCTGGAGAACCTCACCGACGAGGAGCTGAAGAAGGAGGCCAAGAATGAGGCCAAGAACGATGCTCTGTCCATGATCATCAAGTCCTTGAAGAACTTGGCGTCTAGAGTTCCTGGGCAAGAGGAAACCGTCAAGAACTTGGAAATCTTCCGGTTGAAAATGATCCTGAGGTAAGCCTTCCCATTACACACGTCTGATGTCACAGCCGTCTGAAGCTCATCGAGTCTCGTCTGCTTTACAGGTTGTTGCAGATTTCCTCGTTTAATGGGAAAATGAATGCGCTGAACGAAGTGAACAAGGTGATCTCAAGCGTGTCGTATTACACGCACCGGCACGGCAGCCCGGAGGAAGAGGAGTGGCTGACCGCGGAGCGAATGGCCGTAAGACACACTATCAGTCAGCAGGGTCACGTGTCACGATTCCTTACAAATCACGATACGGAACTCATGATACGATACATTTCACAATATTTTAAGCCAAAATAAAGAGTTTTTTTATTATTATTATTAGTATGACTTAACCCTAACCCACAAATATTCCCCCACTGCATTATTATACATTATAATAAACGTTATATATAGTCGTTTAATAGGGGTGTATATCATTAATCGGTACATCGCGATCTAAAAATGCAACGATATGTGTTGTTGACGTAAACGATGTGATTCACGATATAGAGTTGTTTTATCCAAGGCTCATCTAACTGTGCTTCTAAGGGATAATTCACCCAAAAGTTTTAGAGGGAGGGCAGAAATCTCTCAGGTTTCATAAAGAATATCTTCATTTGTGTTTGGAAGTTAAACGTCATGAGGGCGAGCACATGATGACAGAATTTACATTTTTGTCTGAATTATACCGTATAAGCACAGCAAGATGAGCCTGGGATGAAACGACTCTATCGGAATGTACGCTACAGCCCTCTCAGTCGTCGGGTGCGTCTCAATCCGCTCCCTGTGTCCTCATCACTATATGGTGTACATCCATGACAGCAGGACCTTTTCTCTCAATCACATTTTTAGTAATCATCATAAATCATTTGAAAATGTAAACGCTCAATTCATCCTGTGAAATCAGTTTTGAAATCGGACATTGTGTTACCATGGAAATCATTTCAGCAGCTCAACTTTTGGACCCAAACATTGTTAGATGTGGCTTTGAATTTCTAGCAATTTTAGAGTCCAAATTATTAATGTGTTAAATAATAAATATAAATGTGTAGTTCAGTACATTTGCTTCACAGTAAACCTGAATATTTTAACGTCTGTAAAAAGAGACCAAAGCCCTCATGAACTACAGCTGCGATCAAAACCAGGAGTGATGGTAAACCGCTAACGTACATTATGATAAATACTCTATTGCACAATTTATGTCACGCTTCAGGATTTGTTAATGCTCCCTGGTTTTCACAGTGCATTGTGGATCTTTTTAGGGAGCGAACGGTTCAGTGCACTGGAGGAATTCTGCGATTGAGAGCCCTTATCAGTGATCAGTGCGCTGACTAGGGAGTGGCTTGAGACGCACCCACTGTTTGTCTGTCTGTGTGCTACACTTCCTGTACTCAGTCATGTGACACTACAGGAAGTGCTCATGATGTTGTGTGTGCCAGGAATGGATTCAGCAGAACCACATTCTGTCCATCGTGCTGAGAGACAGTCTACACCAGCCGCAGTACGTGGAGAAGCTGGAGAAGATCCTGCGCTTCGTCATTAAGGAGAAAGCTCTGACCCTGCAGGACCTGGACAGCATCTGGGCGGCTCAGGTGCGCATCACATACAGAGCATTCACAGCAGTGCGGTCACATGACTATAGTTAGCAGGTTAAACTGGTGTTGCTGCTGGGAAAACTTTCCCTGGTGACATCATTCCTGACGTAACCCTTTCCTGCTGCCAGACCGGAGAGCTTTCCTGTGCTCGGAGCGGTTGGAGAACGGGCTCCAGCTCACGCTATCTCTGATTAGGGCCGCTACTCACCATTATTTTGATAATCGATTAGTTGGCTGGTTATTTTTTCTGATTAATCAGATAAAAATCCCAGTTTTTTTAATTGACAAAGCACACTGTTCCACATCCTGCCCAGTGCTGTCCTTCAAACACGTGTCAGCTGAGAGCTATAAACACACAGTCATTATATCTACCCTTACATACAGTAACCATGGTGTTACAACAAATTAAACCATAATAATAAATCAGTAAAACAAGATTGTTGTAGTTATTTCATGGTGGCCAAAAAGATTTGCTTCAAATCCATAGTTTAAGTGGTATTTGTGTGGTTATACAAATGGTATTCAATACACCAAAAAATATGGTTTTACGATAATAAAACCGTGGTTAATTTTCTTAAGGGTATATCTGTGCTGTACATTGTGCAAAAAGTTTAAATCCCTACATTAAATATATATATATATATATATATACATAACTCAGTGTTAGCCGATCAGAGGAAGGTTCTGCAGGAACACACACACACACATTCGCTATGGACACAGTACCTGTTACTCTCATTTCTTTATCCTGTAGAAACACTTACATGTATATTCAGTTACTCGCTGTTATCCCTTTACAGTTACTACGCTCATAAAATACCGGGCTAATATGGTCATACTTCCTGGTTCTAGTAAGAGCTCGAGCTGCTGCGTTTTGGACCAGCTGGAGTTTGTTTATTAAGCGAGCAGGGCAACCACCCAGTAAAGCATTACAATAATCTAGCCTTGAGCTCATGAACGCATGAATTAACTGTTCAGCATTTTGCATTGAAAGGATGTGCTGTAATTTAGATATATTTTTAAGATGGTAGAATGCAGTTTTACAGATGTTAGAAACGTGGCTTTCAAATGAAAGATTGGTATCAAAGAGCACACCCAGGTTCCTCACTGACGACGAGGACTTGACAGAGCAGCCATCGAGTGTTAGACAGTATTCTAGGTTACTACTTGCAGAGTTTTTTTGAAACTGAATTCTGATTCAGTTTCATTGCTTTCAGTCCGTGGCAGAGTCGGTGTGGTTAATGATCCCTCTGGTGTTTTCTCAGGCTGGTAAACATGAGGCGATTGTCAAGAACGTCCACGATCTGTTGGCCAAGCTGGCGTGGGACTTTTCCCCAGAGCAGCTCGACCACCTGTTCGACTGCTTCAAGGTAACGCAGGCGTGTCTGTAGCGCAGTGTTGTTGAGACATGGATAACCGCTTGACCTCTGTGCTCATGGTCTGGCAGGCGAGTTGGACGAACGCAAGTAAAAAGCAGCGGGAGAAGCTTCTCGAGTTGATCCGCAGGCTGGCGGAGGATGACAAGGATGGAGTGATGGCTCACAAGGTGCTCAACCTGCTGTGGAACCTGGCTCACAGTGACGACGTGCCGGTCGACATCATGGACCAGGCCCTGAGCGCCCACATCAAGATCCTGGACTACAGCTGCTCTCAGGTCAGCGGAGCTCAGTGCCGTCATTCCCAGCATGCACCTGCTTGCTGTCGCTCACCGCAGGGTTTCTTTCTGCTGTCGTACAGGACCGCGACACACAGAAGATGCAGTGGATCGATCGCTTCATTGAGGAGCTTCGAACGAACGATAAGTGGGTGATTCCGGCTCTGAAGCAGATCAGGGAGATCTGCAGCTTGTTTGGAGAAGCTCCTCAGAATCTCAGGTGAGTTATTGAGCAGGTGTGTTGATCTCAAACACTCCATGCATCCCATCTGTGTGTGTGATTGTCTTTTGTCTCTGGTGCAGTCAGACGCAGAGGAGTCCACACGTCTTCTACCGTCACGATCTCATCAACCAGCTTCAGCACAATCACGCGCTGGTCACGCTGGTGGCCGAGAACCTGTCCGCGTACATGGAGAACATGAGGCAGTTCTCCAAAGGTCAGTGTTCACACATGAATGTTTACATGTACTTAATGTAGCTCATTCTGAACACTGGGAACTATGTATGCGCAGTTGTTTTGCACCTGGATTTATTTAATACACATTTAAGCAAACGTGAATCAGTTTGCAAAATTTAGGGTTCATTTAAAGAGAAATTTCAGAATCTGACAATGAGTGCTGTTGTAATTTCTTGGCTCAGAGCATCCAGGCTTTGATCCTCAGACGGTTCGAGTGGGCAGCCGGTACAGCCATGTACAGGAAGTGCAAGAGAGACTCAATTTCCTGCGGTCAGTGATGCTCTTGTCTCACACACAGGAAGATGTTTGACAGGAGGAGAGTGTTTCCTAATCCCACGCAACTAACGCTTCTGATGCGTGTGCAGGTTTCTGCTGAAGGACGGCCAGCTGTGGCTTTGTGCTCCGCAGGCCAAGCAGATCTGGAAGTGTCTGGCGGAGAACGCCGTCTTCCTGTGCGACCGCGAGGCCTGCTTTAAGTGGTACTCCAAACTCATGGGTGACGAGCCGGATCTGGACCCGGATATCAACAAGGACTTCTTCGAGAACAACGTGCTGCAGCTGGACCCCACGCTGCTGACGGAGAACGGCATGAAGTGCTTTGAGCGCTTCTTCAAAGCCGTCAACTGCAGAGAGGGCAAGCTGGTGGCCAAGCGCCGGGCGTACATGATGGACGACCTGGAGCTGATCGGGCTCGACTACCTCTGGAGGGTAAAGCGGCCGAGTGTGACGTCACTGCACACACACATTACACAGGACTGGGAATATTACCACGGTTCTTAAGCCACCAGACAATATTATTGATTGACGATAGACGATATGCTGAGTATTGTAATGAACAGTAAAATTATACTCAATACCCAGAATCCCCTGCTGAACTTCAGGCCCCCGAAAAGATTGACTCTTGCCGTTTGTGTCGATACAACACACCCACACACAATATCATGTTGGCTTTCCCCATTACTAATGCGGCTGTCAGTCTCTACTTGGCTTTCAGTGGTCAGTCGGGTTGATTTCATCACAGTGATACTGAATCAAACGTGAGATTTTCTCTTTTCTTTCCACAGGTTGTGATCCAAGGCAGTGATGACATCGCCACACGGGCTATAGACCTGCTGAAAGAAATCTACACCAACCTCGGACCAAAACTACAAGTGAATCAGGTGACCCTTCCTTCCTCGCCCACCGTCACCCGCCAACACGCGTCACATCGCGTCTGATCTGGTGCTGTTGCTGTTCACAGGTAGAGATCCATGAGGACTTCATCCAGTCGTGCTTCGACCGGCTCAAGGCCTCGTACGACACACTGTGTGTGCTGGACGGTGACAAGGACAGCATTAACTGTGCCAGACAGGAGGCCATACGCATGGTGCGAGTGCTCACGGTGCTCAAGGAGTACATCAACGAGTGTGACAGCGACTACCACGAGGAGCGGACCATCCTGCCCATGTCCAGGTACTGCTCCACATACATGAGCGCTTCCTGTAATTCAGCTGGCAGTGCCAAGGTCATGGGTCAATACTGATATAATGGAGTCCCATAACTTGAGCAAACCACAACCATCCAATCAATTCCCCACGGACAAAATCAAGCCCCGCCCTACATCAGCTCTTGATCCAGGAGCGTTTCTCTCGTTATACGGCACAATGGAGGAGAAAAGACAAGCGCAGCTTCCCTTTCATGCTGACTTTAATGTTGTGATGAAACAGAAGTAGCATCAGATCTTTTGTTCTGTAGTGTAACGGATTATAGAAAAAGAAAAAATGTAGGGCGGGACTTGGTTGTGTGCATCTGTCGTTGATTGGATGTTGAGATGTGGTCTGACACTAGAAGATCCAGTTACGAAAGTCTGATTAAACATTAAAAGCTCAAAACATTTTAAAAAGGAAACATGCTTGGATTAATTCTTTTCAATAAGATCTATAACATGTAAGTTACGTAGAATGAACACGTGTAGCCAAATGAGGACGGAAAGGTTTGATTGTTCGTGGGACTCTGTGTGTTCCAGGGCCTTCCGTGGGAAGCACATCACCCTGGTGGTGAGGTTTCCCAATCAGGGGCGTCAAGTGGACGACTTGGACATCTGGTCCCACACCAACGACACCATCGGCTCCGTCCGCCGCTGCATCCTCTCTCGCATCAAAGCCAACAGCACACACACTAAAGTGGAGCTGTTCATTGGAGGAGAGATCGTGGACCCTGCTGACGACCGCCGGCTGATTGGACAGCTGAACCTCAAAGATAAAACTGTGAGCTCACACACACGGTTCTGCTTTGATATTTGACGAGAAGCTTCTGCATGCTATAACACTCTGACTCCTTCTGTAGCTCATCACGGCGAAGCTCACCCAGGTCAGCGCCAACATGCCCTCCAGCCCCGACAGCTCGTCCGACTCGTCCACCGGCTCGCCCGGAAACCACGCCAACCACTACAGCGACGGGCCGAACCCTGAGATGGAAAGCTGCCTGCCAGGAGTGGTGAGAACCGTGTTTGTGCGTCATGTGATCACCTCAGGTCTAACTGTACCATATCCGATATTAGAGATTATTTAATTGAATAATAATGGATATTTTATTATATGTGCACATTTCCTCTGTTTTGATGTTTAGGTTGCCTTAAATAAATCTTTAAAGTGCCCCATTATGCTTTTTCAGATATGATCTTTCATATAGTGTGTATTAGAGCTGTCTGTGAATGTAGAAGCTCTGAAACATCGAAGTGCAGATAAACGATTGTCTCCTAAGAGAAAGCAGTGAGAGTCTCACTTCCTGCTGAACCTGCGCAGGTTTATAACTAATTTGCATAATGCCCGCCTCTGGTCGTGATTGGCTGAACGGCATCTCTTAGCCCTGCCCTCACACACTAGTTAATTTGCATAATGCCCGCCTCTGCTTGTGATTTGCTGAACAGTGTCTCTTAGCCCTGCCCCCTCACACACTGTAGTTAATTTGCATAATGCCCGCCTCTGGTCGTGATTGGCTGAACAGCATCTCTTAGCCCCGCCCCCTCACTCACTGTTTTCTGCTGAGATTGAGACGGTCAAACCCACGCCATCGTTACTGTTCGTATCACTGTGTGTCAAGAGCTGAGATTCAGATATGATAATGAGCGCTTGCTTTCTGACTAGTCACAGCAGAATAATCTCGTCCTCTGTCCTGTCGGCACATGCTGTTGAGCTGAATTTTCTTCTCTCCTCAGATCATGTCGCTGCATCTGCGCTATATCTCCTTCCTGTGGCAGATCGCTGATCTGGGCTGCACCTTGAACATGCCATTACTGCGAGACGGAGCTCGAGTGCTTATGAAGCTCATGCCTCCAGGTACCAGCACAGACCGTGACGACCTGCCGTGTGACGTGCCGTCTGGCTTAAAGTGCTGCTGAAATGTTCTTGTGTTCACAGATACCACTACAGTGGAGAACCTTCGGGCGATATGTTTGGATCACGCCAAGCTGGGAGAGAACAGCCTGAGTCCCACGCTGGATTCACGCTTCTTCGGTCCTTCCCCTTCACAAGTGCTCTACCTCACTGAGGTATCTCATACGCTTATGCACTTGTAAACTAGGGTTAGGGTTAAAGGGTTCACCCAAAAATGAAAATGACCCCATGATTTACTCACCCTCGACCCATCCTTCCATTCACTGCCATTATAAATCTCAGAAGAGCCAGGACATTTATTTATATAAGTCTGATAGTGTCTGAGAGAAGAATGTCATATACACACATCATAGGGTCATTTTTGGGTGAACTATCCCTTTAAATTAATTTGTCATTTTATGAAAGTCGATTCAGCCTCACAGAAGACAATAGTGTCATTATTCAGATCAGGTTTTGTTCGCATCTGATAGTCAGTGCGGTTCAGAAATATTACTGAATATTGAGTGTAAACAGCAGCTCTCTAGGTTTTGTAACACATCTGGCTTCTCTCTGCCTCTCAGGTGGTGTATGCACTGCTGATGCCGGCCAGTGGAACTCTGGGAGATGACGCCAGTGACTTCCAGTTCAACTTCTTGAAGAGTGGCGGTCTTCCTCTCGTCCTGGGCATGCTCACTAGGAACAACTTCCTTCCCAATGCGGACATGGAGACGAGGCGCGGTGCTTACCTGAACGCCCTGAAGATCGCCAAACTTATGCTGACCGCCATCGGGTTTGGACACGTGAAGGCAGTGGCGGAGGCGTGCCAGCCTGTGGTGGAGGGCACCAACCCGGCCTCACCGGTGCGACTTTCCCCCAACCCTACCTCACCGGTTGACTCTGATCCCCTCATGGTGATGTGACCTTCTGTTTGTCTTCCAGATAAACCAGGCGACTCACGATCAGGCTCTGGTGCTACAGAACGCCCTCCAGAGCATTCCCAACCCCGCCTCAGAATGCATGCTGCGCAACGTGGCCATCCGATTGGCCCAGCAGATCTCAGACGAGGTCCCTAATCTTTACAGCTTTAAAGTTGCAGGATAAGGTCTTGTAAACGTTTGTCACACTGATGTCTTTGTTGTTTTCTGACATTGTACAGAACTTCTTCCAGGCCTCAAAGTACATCCCAGATATCTGTGTGATCCGAGCCGTGCAGAAGATCGTTTGGGCGTCGGGCTGTGGAATGGTGCATCTGGTCTTCAGCTCCAACGAAGAGATTAGCCAGATCTACGAAAAGGCACGATTCAATAAGCTCACCACTGTATGCAAAAGTGCCGTCGTTCCTCATTTAAATGTGCACATGTTGTTCTGCAGACGAACGCCGGTAACGAACCGGACGCTGAAGACGAGCAGGTGTGTTGTGAGGCGCTGGAGGTCATGACCTTGTGTTTCGCTCTGCTCCCGACGGCCCTCGACACGCTCAGCAAAGAGAAGGCCTGGCAGACCTTCATCATCGACCTGCTGCTTCACTGCCAGAGCAAGTGCGTGTTTACAGGGACCCCTTTACCGCCGTTACTCACAAAACCCAGTGGTGTTACTGGACACGGTTTTAATCTGCTGACATCAGATGCAGAACACATGTCTGTGGACATATTCAGTGACTGTTTTGAATATAAATATACTGCATCACATTCATGTCACGCATGTTGTGCGACGCCCTCTTTATTGTTCATGAATCTGCTCATGCCGCCGCCACTCGTGTTCGTCACAAGCACATGCTGGCTTTGGTCAGAGTGGAATAGATGCCATTTAAAGTCTTTTCATGCCTGTTTACTGCGATTAAACTCGGCATACGCCACATATTGCACTGTGATTATGATTGCTATGATTATGAGCTTAATCGCATCAATCTGACTGAAGTATCGCGTTTACATGAGGTAACGTTTAATCACAATATTGCCTGAATCTCATGATGAGAGAGCCGTGACCGTAGTCATTGATTCATGTGGATGGACTTCTGGTCTGTTAGTGATGGCTGTAGGTGGATTATGAGCAGTTTTGACATGGCCACGGCGCGAGTTGATGTTAGATATGCATAGATGTTCTTAACTCATCACGTTCGTTGATTAAAAATCAAAAGAAGTTCAGTCAGATTATTTTAGTATCTCCTAGTTGCACACGTAAATCTAACGCTAACGGTTCTGTGTTTTCCTCCAGAGCGGTGCGTCAGATGGCACAGGAGCAGTTCTTCCTCATGGCCACCAGGTGTTGTATGGGACACAGACCCCTGCTGTTCTTCATCACCCTCCTCTTCACTGTTCTGGGGGTGAGTACAGTCACACACAGACCCGTGGAGAAGGATTGAACATGTTTAGATGCCGTTAATGATTGTTCGCTGTTGTTTTAGAGCACGGCTAAAGAAAGGGCAAAGCACGCTGGCGATTACTTCACCCTCTTACGCCACTTACTCAACTATGCGTACAACAGCAACATAAACCTGCCCAACGCAGAGGTGCTGCTCAACAACGAGATCGACTGGCTCAAGAGGATCCGAGTGAGTTCAGGTTCACAGCTCTGACACTGACTGACGCACGAGAGTGATGCTTTAATTCTCTTTGGTTTTCATGGACGTTCAGGATGAGGTGAAGAGGACCAGTGAGACGGGTGTGGAAGAGACCATTCTCGAGGGTCACCTGGGCGTCACCAAAGAGCTGCTGGCCTTTCAGACACCTGAGAAAAAATTCTACATCGGCTGTGAGAAAGGGGGCGCTAATCTAATAAAGGTAAAGGCCTGTAACTCGATATATTTCTTTCTTTTTTTTTTGTGAAAAAGAAGTTGACTTCATTTGTCCCTGGCTTTGTGTCCGGTCTGTGTCTCTCACAGGAGCTGATTGATGATTTCATCTTCCCGGCGTCTAACGTGTACCTGCAGTACGTGAAAAGCGGCGAGTTCCCGGCGGAGCAGGCCATCCCGGTGTGCAGCAGTCCCGCCTCCATCAACGCCGGCTTTGAGCTGCTGGTGGCGCTGGCTGTCGGCTGTGTGCGGAACCTCAAACAGATCGTCGACACGCTCACAGACATGTACTATCTAGGCACGTGGAGTTATTACGCTTTCATTAAATCAGAGGTTATAAAGCTGTTTCCATCCACACAGTTTTATGTGAATTTTGAGATATCACATTAAAAAAAACTATGCAAATGATGCGCATAAATTCTAAAAATGTGTATAAAACATATGCGCTCAATTGTGGCAGATAATTTTTCATGCACATAAACTACCATTTAAACACTTTCACCAAATGAATCCCTCAAAGCCTCATGTGACTGCCTCAGCAGAGGCTGTGATTGGATAACTGATTGGATAGTTTATTATTGATATTCTGCACTATGAAGTGATGATTTTGTTCTCTTGAACACGTGGGATGGAAACACTGCTTTATTCACAAATGATTCATGCATTATTCCAACTTTACGCATTAGTTGTAAATCCTCCATTAACAGAAAGGCATTGTGCTGCTGTTTCATGAGCGAGGCTCAGATGCGCCCATGGTTTTAAACGCATGCGTCTCGTCTCAGGTTGCGAGGCCCTGACGGAGTGGGAGTATCTGCCTCCGGTGGGGCCGCGGCCGACCAAAGGCTTTGTGGGTCTGAAGAACGCAGGGGCCACATGCTACATGAACTCCGTGATTCAGCAGCTGTACATGATCCCGCCCATCCGAAACGGCATCCTGGCCATCGAAGGCACCGGCAGCGACATTGATGACGACATGTCCGGAGATGAAAAGCAGGACAACGAGGTAAAAAGTGCACACGTGTCAATCGACCGCACCGAAAACCCTTAGCGCAGAGATGAAGTCTGAATGTACGTCATTCTCACGCACTGCAGAGTAATGTGGACCCCAGGGATGATGTGTTCAGTTATCATCACCAGTTTGATGACAAGCCCTCTCTCAATAAGGCCGAGGACCGCAAGGAGTACAACATCGGAGTGCTGCGGCATCTGCAGGTCATCTTCGGCCACCTGGCGGCGTCCCGTCTGCAGTACTACGTGCCCAGAGGCTTCTGGAAACAGTTCAGGTACTGCCAGCCGTGAGGAGTTTCCAACATGTGAAGCACATTGTGATTTACACTGAAGTAACATTAGCTGCATTTACACTTATAATCCAACAATCCAAACAAAAAAGTAACCACGTTAAACCTTTTCCAATCCGTTCAATAGGACGTAAACACTTGATCGGGTCAAACTGAAACTCTGGTCTGTGACGTGCAGCCCTTGCTTCAGACTCTCATCCACAGACGCCTTGTTTTGGGCATTTGATAAATATAAGCGTCATGGCACGTTAGTCTTCTCCTGATTAGGACCTGAAATAGATGAATATTAAAGGGATAGTTCACCCAGAAATGAAGATTAGCCCATTATTTACTCTCCCTCAACCCAACATATGGGAAAATATTCTTCTTTCAGACGAACACAGAGTTATATTAATAAATGTCCTGGCTCTTCCAAGCTTTATAATGGCAGCCCAAAATTTTAGCTCAAAAAAGTGTACTCTGTAGTGCCAGCGTAATTCGGTCGGTGTACCCAACCCTAGAAGTAAGACGACTGCGTTTGACACGTTCCCTGCAGGTTATGGGGAGAACCAGTGAATCTGAGAGAGCAGCACGACGCGCTGGAGTTCTTCAATTCCCTGGTGGACAGTCTGGATGAGGCGCTGAAAGCCCTCGGCCATCCCAACATGCTCAGCAGGATCTTGGGTGGCTCGTTTGCAGACCAGAAGATCTGTCAGGGTTGTCCTCACAGGTGAGTGAAGGACTTGTCAATCATTCTGAGGATGCTGATTTCTTCCGTCTGTGTACATGATGTGTGTGTGTGTGTGTGTGTGTGTGTGTGTGTGTTCATAGGTATGAGTGTGAGGAATCCTTCACAACACTGAACGTCGACATCAGGAACCACCAAAACCTGTTGGACTCTTTAGAACAGTACGTCAAAGGAGATCTTCTCGAAGGAGCTAATGCATACCACTGTGAGAAGTGCAACAAAAAGGTGGGACGTCTTCCCTGAATTCTCTGATAGATCTTGTGTAAAGTGCAAATCGCTGACCTTTTGTTGTCCTGTGGTTTGCGTCAGGTGGACACGGTGAAACGTCTCCTCATAAAGAAACTCCCTCCCGTGTTGGCCATCCAGCTCAAACGCCTCGATTACGATTGGGAGCGCGAGTGTGCCATAAAGTTCAACGATTACTTCGAGTTCCCTCGTGAGCTAGACATGGAGCCCTACACGGTGGCGGGCGTGGCGAAGCTGGAGGGTGACGAGGTGCCGCTGGAGAGCCAGGTCATCCCTGAGGATTTGCCGGCGGAGACCGGACCCAGTGGCAGCTCCCGCTACCAGCTCGTGGGCGTGCTGGTGCACTCGGGTCAGGCCAGTGGAGGACACTACTACTCTTATATTGTCCAACGTCACGGGAACGCAGGTGACGGACAGAAGGACCACTGGTATAAGTTTGATGATGGTGACGTAACGGAGTGTAAGATGGACGATGACGAGGAGATGAAGAACCAGTGCTTTGGCGGAGAGTACATGGGCGAGGTGTTTGACCACATGATGAAGCGCATGTCATACAGGCGGCAGAAGCGCTGGTGGAACGCCTATATCCTGTTCTACGAGCGCATGGACGCAGCAGGGGGCGACAGCGAGCTGCTGAAGTACATTTCCGACCTGACGCTCGCGCCCCGGCCGAACCAGCCTAAAATGCCCTTGGCCATCGAGGCCAGCGTTCGCAAGCAGAACGTGCAGTTCATGCACAGCCGCATGCAGTACAGCCTCGAGTACTTCCAGTTCATTAAGAAGCTGCTGACCTGCAATAGCGTCTACCTGAACCCTCCTCCAGGTGAGCTCTGTTTGCAGTGACAGGTGAACTTCAGTCATCTCTTCTGCTGCTCTGAGGTATTAAGATGCTCTGCTCTTCTCTGGCCCTTCCAGGTCAGGATCACCTTTTACCAGAAGCTGAGGAGATAGCGATGATAAGTATACAGCTCGCTGCTAGATTTCTGTTTAGCACCGGCTTCCACACAAAGAAAGTCGTCCGAGGCCCTGCTAGTGACTGGTGAGCGCTTGCTGTGCATCAGCTGCTTTAAATACCAGTCGAAAGTGTGGACACGCCCACTGTAAGAACAATAGCATGGTAGTCGAGCCATGAAGGTATGAGAACTGAGACAAAAGGCCCGTTCACACCAAGTACAATAACTTTAACAAAAACAATGAAGGTAACATTCTGAAGGTAAAAGAACAGCAGTCACAGCACAGCTATTACACTAACGACGAACCACTTTTAGCTGATGAATGATAGAAACACTGACAGCCAATCAGAACCCATTCTGCTTTAAAGGTGCAGTGTGTATATTTTAGCGGCGTCTAGTGGTGAGGTTGTGAGTTGCAATCGCTCACCCCTCCCTTTGGAAGCACATGGAGAAGCTACAGTGGCCGACACAGGACAAAGATGTGGTCGCCTGAGACAGCAGAGAGTGACTAGCGCATTGTAGAGCAGTTTGTCCCTTTAGGGCTACCGTAGAAACATGGCGGCGCAAAATGGCGACTTCTCACTGTAAGGGACCCGTGGTGTGTAGATAGAAACGGCTCATTCTTAGGTAATGAAAACATTACGGTTCATTATGTAAGGGCTTTATGCCCCACTGAAAACATAGGTATGTTTATGATGTTGCATTTCTGTCAATAGATCCTCATAAATATTACACACTGCACCTTTTAAGAGCTCGAGCATTTAAAGCGACAGCGCTCCTATAATAAACAGAACTCTGTTGTTGTGATCGGGCCTTTGTCTGATTCTAGCTCACTGGGTCTCAATCAACATGAAACATCACAGACGAGAGCTGCACACTTCATCTTCACTGTGTGCCCAACAAAACTGATCTCAGGGCTCCAGACTAACATTAGAGAGGAACAGTTATCATAAAGTTAATTTAATCATAAAATTACTATTGTTTTGTCAATAAGCGCAGTTACTCATAATATTACATATTTGTTTGTTAGGAATGTAACAGTGAAGCTGTGAGCTTGAGTTGATATACAGATCAAATCAACAGTAATGTGCAGAAACTCATTATTATGTAAATCTTCTGCTCTTATTAATGTGCCGTTGTTCTTCTGTAGTCTCGCACTGACCCACAGCTCCAGGGATTATTACAGCAGCTCTGCTCTTGCTTTCTGGGTAATTCAGTCACAATCTGAAAACTTTGTGTTTTTCATGAGACTTTGTGACTTCCTGCTTTTTTCCATACATTAAGGAGTGGAAATGGCTAACAAGTCAATCAGTGCTCCTCTGCTGCCATCTACTGGTTATAGTGGGCATTTCATGTGCTTTTAAATGTTAAATGTGTTTGAGCAGTGTTGACTGACGCTAACGGACTCTCATCTGTTTCAGGTATGATGCCTTGTGTATCCTGTTGCGTCACAGCAAGAACGTCCGCAGCTGGTTTGCACACAACGTGCTGTTTGCCTTCCCCACGCGGTTCTCGGAGTACCTGCTGGAGTGTCCGAGTGCGGAGGTCCGCGGGGCTTTTGCCAAGCTCATCGTTTTCATAGCACACTTCTCCCTGCAGGACGGGCCGTGTCCTGCTCCCGTCACCTCGCCCGGCGCGTCCACACAGGTGAGGGCGAGAAATGAGCGCAGTACGACCTCGAACATCTGTTCTGACCTCGTGCCACGTTCCTCAACCAGTGATTCGACTAAACCTCGTTGTGCTTTTCCACATCCTGTAGTCTCAACTGAAAATCCTAAAATAGCCCTAACCCTTGTGTTACCTACTTTTAAAGGTCTTTTAAATGGAAGACATATTAAAGTGCTCCTATGATGCTACTTTCTAGTTGTTTTAGAGTCTCCTGCAACAGGTTCTCATGCATCCAAGATCAAAAACCCTTTAATTATTTTCTAGCATCAGCATCAGCTCTCTCTAAACCCTGCCTCTCTGAGAGCTGCTCTGCTGTGATTGGTCAGAAAGCAAGCGCTCATTATCATATCTGAATCTCAGCTCTTGACACACAGTGATACGAACAGTAACGATGGCGTGGGTTTGACCGTCTCAATCTCAGCAGAAAACAGCGTCTCCTCCACATGAACAACACCAACCAAACTCTTCCAGTCTCAGAGACGACTACAGTGAGTGAGGGGGCGGGGCTAAGAGATGCTCAGCCAAACACGACCAGAGGCGGGCATTATGCAAATTAACTACAGTGGGTGGGGGCGAGGCAAAGACGCTGTTCAGCCAATCACGACCAGAGGCGGGCATTATGCAAATTAACTACAGTGTGAGACTGAATTACTGACGACTTGTTTCAGTTCAGAGCTTCTACATTCACACAGCTCTATTACACACTATATGAAAGGGAATATCTGAAAGAGCATAATGGGGCACTTTAACAAATGGCACACAGAGAGTTCTGTACACCGTGAATGAACACCATGAAATAAGTCCCAATGTTGGGAGATGTTTTTATCGTTGTTCAAGTCGTTGGGACCAGATTGTTTAAACCAGGTGCCGAATAGGCCATTACATGACGACACTCAAGCTTTTAATATTAGAAGGTCCACCAGCTTTATCCCTGAAGCTTGTGTTATTAGTGCTGGGTTTAACCCATGAGAAACCTTTTTTTATGCAGTTAGCAATTTTTTTAACAAAGTTAAACCAAGTATAGTTTCTCACCATGAAAATAGCCGTAGCTGGCATGGCGTTAAACCAGTCTGAGAGGTTTGCCCTTGTGAACAGGCCTGTGACACCGTGACCCTGAGTGACCACCTGCTGCGGGCAGTGCTGAACTTACTGAGGAGGGAAGTGTCCGAACACGGCCGTCACCTTCAGCAGTACTTCAACCTCTTCGTCATATACGCCAACCTGGGTAAGGATCCGCTCGCTCTTGGTTCCCATGAGTCTCCACAGTAGAAGTAAGAGTACCTGAGCGGGCAATGCCATCTGTCTGTTGCAGGTCTGGCAGAGAAGACGCAGCTGCTGAAGCTAAGCGTGCCGTCCACGTTCATGTTGGTGGCGTTGGACGAGGGCCCCGGGCCGCCCATCAAGTATCAGTACGCAGAGCTCGGCAAACTCTACACCGTGGTGTCGCAGCTGCTGCGGTGCTGTGACGTGACGTCACGCATGCAGTCCTCCATTAATGGTGTGTGTCAGGTGTCCTTTCCTGCTTCATCAGACGATGGCTGTCAGGTGCTGATTCTGCCCACTCTTCTCTCACAGGTAACACACCGCTGGCCAACCCGTACGGCGACACCAACCTCGCGGCTCCCATCATGCCCCTGCAGCAGCTGGTGGCCGAAATCCTGTTTGTGCGCACCAGCTATGTGAAGAAGATCATCGAGGACTGCAGCAACTCTGAGGAGACGGTGAAGCTGCTGCGCTTCTGCTGTTGGGAGAACCCGCAGTTCTCCTCCACGGTCCTCAGCGAGCTGCTCTGGCAGGCGAGTCTGCGCTTAGACACGTTTACTCTCTGTTTATGTGTCCTGACGCCACTCATTGTGAATGTTCTCGCGCTGCCAGGTGGCGTATTCCTACACCTACGAGTTGAGGCCTTACCTGGATCTCCTGCTCCAGATCCTCCTGATTGAGGACTCGTGGCAGACGCACAGGTGAGTCCGAGCATCTCAGTGACTACGGTCACGGCTCTCTCATCATGAGATTTATTATGAGATTCAGGCAATATTGTGATTAAACGTTACCTCATGTAAACGCGATACTTCAGTCAGATTGATGCGATTAAGCTCATAATCATAGCAATCATAATCACAGTGCAATATGTGGCGTATGCCGAGTTTAATCGCAGTAAACAGGCATGAAAAGACTTTAATGGCATCTATTCCACTCTGACCAAAGCCAGCATGTGCTTGTGATCGACCGATATTGATTTTTTTTATTACCGATTATTTGCATGTTTATGTGCCGATAACTGATATATAAAACTGATATTTATTTATTTATTATAAACACTGTAACTTTTGCAGTTTCACTCCCTTACATACAGAGCAAAAGATACTTCTACGTCAATAAATAGTGAATACAGTGCAAAGCCTTTTTAGCATTAATGCTGTTGCATCTTTTTATTTATAACTACAGCATATTAATAACAGGCTAAATACACTTACAAAGTCTAATGTTTTCAAATGGAGAACATAAATGACAGGTTAAACTATTATTAAGCTTAAATATAAGGATTAGTTTTAAAAGGGTTATGTGTTTAAGAGACTAAAGAGTGAATATTCTCTGGAACATGCAAACATTGTCAGAAAAGTAAACAAAACCGCAAATACATCATAGCTATTACAGTCCATCTCATCTGGCACGTTATCAGAATTCATGAGCGCCGTTTTCATCTCTGCGTTTACACTCGACGTCTCTTGCGGAGATAGGCCTGATAATTCATTCTACAGAGCTGTAATTATTTTCTTGTTTATTACATAAATGTTATAGCTGACGTTAATATAAACCCGTTAGTTTTAAACGGGTGGGTCTTGTTTAAAGTTACATACGGTGACTAGCCTATGCTGGAGCAACAACCCGGTGAGTGAACGGCTGAACGTGACTTCACGAGATGAGCATGAACTCCTCTTAATTACAGGATGCAAGTTATTTGACCTCTGAACACCGTTGTTGACTCATCTCCCCTCAGATGCAGTGCTTTAATGGCGGGCTTGTATGCAATTCTCAAAACGTCCACAAGATGGTGCCGTGAATCCAAGATTACAAAACCGATACCCGATTATGGGAAAATGCTTAAATATCGGGAAACATGTATATTGGTCGATCACTACTTATGACAAACACAAGTGGTGGTGAGATGCGCAGATTCATGAACAATAAAGAGGGCGTCGCACAACATGCGTGACATGAATGTGATGCAGTATATTAATGTTCAAAACAGTCACTGAATACGTCCACAGACATCTGATGTCAGCAGATTAAAGGGGGACATATTATGCACCTTTTTATAAGATGTAAAATAAGTCTCTGATGTCTCCAGAGTGTGTGTGTGTGTGTGTGTGTGTGTGTGTGTGAAGTTTAAATACCCCACAGATCAAAGTTGTGAGCAAAAACACAGTTTTTGTGTGTCCCTTTAAATATGCAAATGAGCTGCTGCTCCTGGCCTGTTCTTTCAGGAAGAGGGCAGAGCTTCAAGAGTGCGTGCAACAGAACATGTCAGAAACTAGCGGTGTTCAGTTCCAACCGTACTTGGACAATAATGCCCACAGATCCAGAGAATATCTGCTGGAGACAGAACAGGGATAGTTCAGTTTAATTACGATTATAACTTTTGTTGCCATCTTGCTTTTATCCACTATCAGTACAAGCCTGCTGTAGCGGATCCTGTCCGAATGATGGCCAGAACTTTACTGATGAAGTTTATTGTTCATCACACAAAAGATGAAGCGTCTGTTTTCACTCAATCACAGTAAGAGCTGATAAAACAGGAAGTGCACGTTAAACTCTTTCTCCCTTACCTTAACATCGGCAAACACAGCGAATTACACAAATCACTCCTTACAACGAACAGGAAACACATATACAGACCTTGTGCTTTATCAGGGGCAGCTTAATAAACTGGTAAACGTTATATCTGTAAAACAACTGCCGTGCCCAGTGTCGCTCCGGACACTGTAAGCGGGATCAGGAACAGTTGGTACGGATCCATCCTTGAGCTTGAACTGTTTAGCAGAACCTGCCTTGAACTGTCCCTCGTTCAGGCGATGCCCCTGCGCTCGGGACGGTGTCGTCTCCACAGCGGCTCGAGCGGAGAACATCGGGCGACGCCCTGCGCTCGGGACGGTGTCGTCTCCACAGCGGCTCGAGCGGAGAACATCGGGCGACGCCCTGCGCTCGGGACGGTGTCGTCTCCACAGCGGCTCGAGCGGAGAACATCGGGCGACGCCCTGCGCTCGGGACGGTGTCGTCTCCACAGCGGCTCGAGCGGAGAACATCGGGCGACGCCCTGCGCTGGGACGGTGTCGTCGTCTCCACAGCGGCTCGAGCGGAGAACATCGGCGACGCCTGCGCTCGGGACGGTGTCGTCTCCACAGCGGCTCGAGCGGAAAACATCGGGCGACGCCCTGCGCTCGGGACGGTGTCGTCTCCACAGCGGCTCGAGCGGAGAACATGGGGCGACGCCCTGCGCTCGGGACGGTGTCGTCTCCACAGCGGCTCGAGCGGAGAACATGGGGCGACGCCCTGCGCTCGGGACGGTGACGTTTCCACAGCGGCGAGAACATCGGGCGACGCCCTGCGCTCGGGACGGTGTCGTCTCCACAGCGGCTCAACCGGAGAACATCAGCCGACAGTGTCCAACCGGCTGAGGGCCAAACTATGCTAATATGGGGCAGTCCGTCAGCGCCGTGGGTGGAAATGTGCAGATTAATGGGCGGTAATATTATAATAGATCCTCTTCCTATGTCAGAAGGGGAGAGAAATCTGAGTGGCTCGTTGTTTCACAGGCTTGCAGGGAAAGGCTTACCAAAACACAGTTACTGGGTTCTGCTGTTTCACGTGTTCTGGGTTGGACCCGATTATAGCACTTAAACAGAAAAGGTCAGATTTTCGTGATATGTCCCCTTTAAAACTGTGTCCAGTAACACAACGGCTGTATGAGTTCATCACTAGTTGGGCTTTGTGAATAATGGCGGTAAAAATAACCATAATTCTTGGAGAGAAATCAGAATAATGAAAATTGTGTGTAAACGGGAGTGAAAAGGTTTTCCTGTGTCATGTAAACAATTTACTGCGGTTTAAAGGGATAGTTCACCCAAAAATGAAGATGACCCCATGATTTACCCATCCGAGGTGTGTACGACACTCTTCTCTCAGACGAACAGAGTTATATTAATAAATGTCCTGGCTCTTCCAAGCTTTATAATGGCAGTGAATGGGAACCCGAAATTTGAAGCTCAAAAAAGCATATCCACATATAATGCATAGATGCTTTATTAACCCCTGGAGCCGTGTGGAGCACTTTTATGATGGATGGATGCACTTTTTTGAGCTTAAAAATATCATCCTCCATTCACTGCCATTATAAAGCTTGGAAGAGCCAGGACATTTATTAATATAACTCTGAATCGTGTTCGTCTGAGAAAAGAGTGTCGTACACACCTCGGATGGGTAAATCATGGGGTCATCTTCATTTTTGGGTGAATAATTGCATTATTGGTGCACATGTAAACAGTGTGTGAACATGCAGAGCAAGAATCCTCATTCCTGCCGGTGTCGTTCTTTCTTTAGGATCCACAATGTTTTGAAGGGCATTCCTGATGACCGAGACGGGCTCTTCGACACCATCCAACGCTCCAAGAACCATTATCAGAAACGGGCCTATCAGTGCATTAAATGCATGGTGGCGCTCTTCACCAACTGCTCCGTGGCCTATCAGATCCTGCAGGTGAGCAGACGCCATCTACTGTTGGTCCTGAGGAAGAGTCGGGAGGATCCGTCTCTGTTCCTGGGACAGTGAACATTGTGACGTCCATCAGTAATGTTGGGGATAAAAAGAGCTCTTGCTGTAGTAGTGATCGTGTTCTTCTGAATGTATTGCAGAGTAACGGGGACCTGAAGAGGAAGTGGACGTGGGCCGTGGAGTGGCTGGGTGACGAGCTGGAGCGCAGGCCGTACACCGGAAACCCTCAGTACAGCTACAACAACTGGTCCCCTCCAGTACAGAGCAACGAGACGTCCAACGGATACTTCCTGGAGCGCTCTCACAGCGCCCGCATGACGCTGGCCAAGGCCTGCGAGCTCTGTCCTGAAGAGGTGAGCGCTCAGTCAGTCAAACCTCACCAATGCACACTTCTGGTGAGTTCATCTATTTCTTTCAGGATGGGTAATACTCTAACGTTTTTAAGAAGTTTTTGTTTTATAGCAAAGGTGTTAATGTCTACATTTATGCATTTGCTGACGCTTTTATCCACAGTGACTTCCATTTGAAGGTGGGCTGCACGATATATCAGAACCACAAGGATAGCCATGATTT
>JAGHMJ010000029.1:954738-957238 GCA_018749465.1 Paracanthobrama guichenoti
AGACACTCCATCATGATCATCTATAACACACACATGGCAGAATGAAGGGAAGCGCGAGGCTTGCTCGTGTGTGAGGGCGAGTTCATGGGCCGCCGGCTCCTCGTGACGAGACGCTCTAGGGTTTCTGGATCCGCTCGCTGTCACGGATTGAGAAGGCATCTTCCAGCTCTTCTCGTGTTTGTTTTCTTCATCCATCAGGAAGCCTTTGGCCTGTTAGGAGTGGCACATGTACTCCACAGACTGAGCGGCCGACGTTTCGTGTGTTTCCAACAGGCGGTGTAATAACTCGTCTCTGAATGGCCTAGTTCTGCGTCTGCCTCGTGGCCCCTCCCACTTCCTCTGTCCCTGTCCAATGAGAACACAAAACCACACTACTCTGTATCCGAGCAGATTCCCCGGATCCATCGACAGCACGCACTGTACTGGAGGTCTGACGCGTGGCTCTTCTCCAAATGGAGCCCATCTCACTCTGTTTTGCTGTTTTCTTTGGAGGTTATTGTGAGCAGAAAGAGTGTGAGCGTTTGAATGGAGGCGTCGCCCTCGTGTTGTTGTTTTTCAGAGGATATTTACTGTACAGAGTTCTGCGAGCTGCTTTAACCATGTGACGTCTTTCCTTTCCTGCACAGACGTGTAATAACAGAAGCATCGCACCACTAGAAACAATAAATTAAACATTTAAATGCAAGCTTGACTTTTATTAGCTTTCTGATGGTACATCTTGTAAATAGCCACTGCACGCAGAAACACGCGCCGCGCTGGTGCCGGTGGATCACGAGTCCTGACTGGCTGCTGACCCGGAGACTGACGGATCTCCGTCTGTCCCAGCATCACACGCTTCAGGTTCCTCAGAATGACTTTTGCCTTCTGCTTTGTTTTTCCCTCTCCGGGTTTGGTTTGTTTTGGATTCTGAAGCTGTGTTGTGAGATGTGCATGGATGACCTCCTCCATCAGAACTGGACAATTACAATAAATGGTCTTTGATTTACCCGTCTGTCTCATTATCACGTGCTTTAAAGCCTCATGTGCTGACAGTGACATTATGAAGCAGCAACTTTTCATGTTTTTGACCCACATATTTCAGAGTTCATGAGTAAGAACACGCGTGTGCTATGACATCACTTCATTAAATGACTGGACAGGGCAGCTCTTTTTCCTTTCCTCTGTGATCCTGTTCTCTCAGACTCCATGAATTCACATTTCACACACTCATACACTCTCACACACACTCATACACTCTCACACACATACATACACTCTCACACACATACATACACTCTCATACTCACACACACACACTCTCATACACACTCTCACACACACTCATACACTCTCACACACATACATACACTCTCATACTCACACACTCTCATACACACTCTCACACACACTCATACACTCTCACACACATACATACACTCTCATACTCACACACTCTCATACACACTCACACACACTCATACACACACTCCTACTCATACACTCACACACACACACTCATACACTCACACACACACTCATACACTCACACTCCTACTCATACACTCATACACACACACTCACTCACACACTCTCTCACACACACACACTCTCATACACTCACTCACATACACACTCACTCACACACACACACACACTCTCTCACACACTCATACACTCACACACACTCTCACTCATACACACACACACACTCTCACTCATACACACACACACTCTCACACTCATACTCATACACTCACTCACACACACACTCACTCATACACACACACACACTCACTCTCATACACTCAAACACACTCACACACACTCTCACACTCATACTCACACACTCACTCATACTCGCACTCACACACACTCATACACTCAAACACACACACTCACACTCATACACTCAAACACACTCACACACACTCTCACACTCATACACTCAAACTCACTCACACACTCACACTCATACACTCACACACTCACACTCATACACTCAAACACACTCACTCATACTCGCACTCACACACACTCACACACTCACTCACTCTCACACTCATACACTCACACACACACACACTCACTCATACTCACACTCACACACACTCACTCATACACTCACACACTCACTCATACTCACACACACACTCTCACACACTCATACACTCTCACACACTCATACACTCTCACACACACTCACTCTCATACATACACTCACACACACTCTCTCACACACTCATACACTCACACTCACTCTCACACACACACTCTCACACACACACACACACACTCATACACTCACTCTCACACACACACACACACACACTCACTCTCATACTCACATACACTCAAACACACTCACACACTCACTCATACTCACACTCTCTCATACTCACACATACACTCTCACACACACATACTCTCATACACACACACACTCACTCATACTCACACACACATACACTCACTCACTCTCATACTCACTCATACACTCACACATTCACTCTCATACTCTCAC
>JAGHMJ010000029.1:962238-994738 GCA_018749465.1 Paracanthobrama guichenoti
CCGTGTTCCGTGTCGAGACGCGTGTCGTGTATGCCCTCGCTCGGACGCGCACACACCGCGAGGGGAAACTTTAATCCGGTGTGTGCCGCTCGGGCCTGCGGTTGAGCCGCTTCGGCCTTTGTCTGACCGGCTCTGCGCTTCGCCGGACTCGCGATCAGGGGGTAAATCTTGTCACTTCATGCCTTCATCGGAACTGATTTTATGTTTTCGTGCGTGAATGAATCTCTCGAGCGGTTTAATCTCGTCGCGCTCGAGTGTTTGGCGTCGGTCCTGACGCGCTGGCGCTGCTGTGGCCTAATGTACCCTCACACTGGGCTCTCCGCGTCGCTTCAGGTTTAGTTTAATCTGTAATGTCGGTGTTTTATCGTCCATCAGTGTAGTTTTGTCAGAGGTGCAGTCCGCACCCATTCGCCGCTGATTCTGGGGATTTCTCGGGTGTTTTTACAGTTTTAGCTGGACCTTAAATTATAGAACAGTTTCTGGTCTCCGGTGTCGCGAGCTCGCGCGCGCCCTCTGGCGGAAGTGCCGTCATCCGCTCCTCACGTGACCCCGTTCAGGTGTGTGTGTGTTGTGCCCTCCATCACATCATGTCCAACATGTCGTTTCTCTTTCAGCTCGCTGCCCTAGACTTGAACTCCGCTGATGTTCAAGGAGTCAATGGAAGTGAGTATCTGATTCTGAGAGCAGCTGAGCGGTTGGACTCGACCTGATGTTGCTCTAGATCACGTGTGTGTGTGTGTGTGTTTGCCATGCTAACATGTCTGTCCTTCACCAGGGCGTTACATTCCACCTCATTTAAGGAACAAAGAAGCTTCCAAAAATGGTACGTACTCCTCCGTGCTTCTTCCCGGTTACGGCCCGTTCACATCTAGGATCATAACTATAGTGATGTCGGTAATCTTCCTAAATGTCAACGAGGCAGTCGAACCGTAGCATCGGAATCACTTTCCAATTGATAAAAACAGACCGCCAGTAGTTATTAATCTTGATCAGACTTTAGATTAGGGTCCAGTTCTCCCTATTAACTGACCGTCTCAAACTCCTGATTAGGGCTTACTGACCGTCAGTGCGGCGGGATAAGGGTTAGGGCTGTAGAGGGGTCATGCGGGATAAGGGTTAGGGATGTAGAGGGGTCATGCGGGATAAGGGTTAGGGCTGTAGAGGGGTCATGCGGGATAAGGGTTAGGGATGTAGAGGGGTCATGCGGGATAAGGGTTAGGGATGTAGAGGGGTCATGCGGGATAAGGGTTAGGGCTGTAGAGGGGTCATGCGGATAAGGGTTAGGGATGTAGAGGGGTCATGCGGGATAAGGGTTAGGGCTGTAGAGGGGTCATGCGGGATAAGGGTTAGGGCTGTAGAGGGGTCATGCGGGATAAGGGTTAGGGCTGTAGAGGGGTCATGCGGGATAAGGGTTAGGGATGTAGAGGGGTCATGCGGGATAAGGGTTAGGGCTGTAGAGGGGTCATGCGGGATAAGGGTTAGGGCTGTAGAGGGGTCATGCGGGATAAGGGTTAGGGATGTAGAGGGGTCATGCGGGATAAGGGTTAGGGATGTAGAGGGGTCATGCGGGATAAGGGTTAGGGCTGTAGAGGGGTCATGCGGGATAAGGGTTAGGGATGTAGAGGGGTCATGCGGGATAAGGGTTAGGGCTGTAGAGGGGTCATGCGGGATAAGGGTTAGGGCTGTAGAGGGGTCATGCGGGATAAGGGTTAGGGATGTAGAGGGGTCATGCGGGATAAGGGTTAGGGATGTAGAGGGGTCATGCGGGATAAGGGTTAGGGATGTAGAGGGGTCATGCGGGATAAGGGTTTGGGATGTAGAGGGGTCATGCGGGATAAGGGTTAGGGATGTAGAGGGGTCAGTGATGCTGATCGGACCAGGACTAAAGGGGTTTTTTGGTCAGACCAAGCAAACCAAGGCATTCATATGTGCTTTATAAGTGCTAATAAACAGCAAGTATTTGAGTAACATGCATGATCATAAGCAATGAGGTCACCGTGAGATCTGGACCCTAATCTGGTTCTGTAATCTATAGTTCACTGTGTGTGAACGGGCCTTGTGTCCAGTGCTATGATGTGTTGTGTTTCTGTATTTGCGGCTCCGCATGTCTGTAGGATGTGCCGTCTGTCTCGTTCTCCGCTAGTGCACGACTGCATGTGGCACTGATCCGAACATGTCCTGAATGCGTCCGAGGGGTTTTCCTCTGGCATTGTTGGATCATTTGTCCCCTCCCCCTCCATGTGTTGTCCAATGACACGAGTGGTCATTTATTCTGGCATGTAAAACATGTGCTTCTGAAATTCAAGCAAAGCTTGTGTGAAGCGTATTGGCCGTGACGCTGCGGTTTAGGTTTCCGTTGCGATGCTCCTTGACCTTTGGTCTTCTCCCTGTGACGAGGCTGTTTGGCCCTGACCATACGTTTTCTCTTTTAGCAGGAGCTTATTCCTCTGGTAGACAGAGCGGTTACTCAGTGGCACCAGGAAGGAGCTGTAAGTTTCTGCTACGACAGCCTTGGCTAAAGGGGAACCTTGAGTTATGCATGATTCCACGATTAATGCTCAGCACACACTTGGAATCGTAGCTAACAGGTTATTCTGGCAACATTTGTTTCCAAACAAGATTGCAGATTTCCCAAGTGTTGTCCACAGGCTTTAAAGGCCCTGCTTGGATGAGGGCGGACATTTGCTTTGCTTTGCTTTTAGTTTTCTGCCCTGTGCAACGCCGCCGGTCTTGAAGGCTGGTTTCAGGCTGCCTGTCTATGGCCAGGAGTCCACCCCCACTTGACTAACTGCTTTGCATTGACATCCACTCCTCAGAGCTCCACTCACTCCATCTAAAGGCCGACTGAAGACACGTCTAGCGTGTGTTTAACCCGTCCTCTCGCTCATTCCTGTAGATTCTCCTGGAGGATGGGATAATGGACGCAGCAATGGCTTTGTGAACGGCTACCATGATGGCCGTGACACCCGCATGAACGGGGGCAACGGTTTTGGCGGCCGCGGGCCCATGCGCACCGACCGCGGCGGAGGAAGAGGAGGCTTCAGGGGTAAAACCAGTGGCACCTACAACCCTATCCAGCCAGTGCAGAGCGCAGGCGCGTGTCTTCGCTCGCTTCACTGTTTGACCTCATGACCTCATTACCCGAGTTTTGATGTGACCCGTTCTGTTTGTTTGACAGCAGATGGAGGCGGCTGGAATGCCCAAAAAGACACTGCCTACAACAGCTTCGGCGGACGCTCTGACCGGGGCAAATCCTCATTCTTCAATGACCGCGGCTCTTCTTCCAGGGGGCGGTAAGGCCTCTCTTTCGCTCTATAGAATGAGCTTTAACGTGTGTGTGTGTGTGTGTGTGTGTGGTGGGGCGGGCTCCTGGCTTTAGCTAAAGCAGTGCTGTGCTCGGCAGGTACGAGCGTGGAGGTTTTGGTGGCGGTGGAAACAGCCGATGGGTGGACGACTCCAGGGATGAGGAAGATTGGTCCAAACCGCTGCCTCCCAATGAGCGTCAGGAACAGTGAGTGTTGATGTGACGTGTTCCCACTCCCCTAACCCCAAAACAAAAACTATTTCCTGTGTGAATAGTTTTGGCCTCATTAAGCAACTTCCATTTTTTCCTTGTTTTTTTTTCTTAATGACTATTAGACTTTATTATAATTCAACAGAAAAGAGCAGCGGAATGAGGTAGTTGTGGTGCTGTTCATTCATGCTAATCTTGTACATGCTTCATTGATTTGAACCGGAGGTTACACATGGGGTTTCGCCTGACCGTGTTTTTCCCGTTTTCCTGCAGTGAGCTGTTCGCTGCCAGCAACACAGGGATTAACTTTGAAAAATATGATGACATTCCTGTTGAAGCCACAGGCCACAACTGTCCACAACACATCGAGAGTGTGAGTATCCGAATATAGAGATGGAGTTGAACTGCAAGCGTACAGTGTTTAATACATCAGGTCTGTGTGTGTTAGTTTCAAGATCTAGAGATGGGAGAGATCATTATGGGGAACATCGCCCTGAGCCGCTACACACGGCCAACTCCTGTCCAGAAGTACGCCATTCCCATCATCAAGTCTAAGAGAGACCTGATGGCGTGCGCACAGACAGGTCAGACGTCAGCTGGGTGGTTTTCTGCATGCGTGTATGGTGCCTGAAGCTCGAATGACACGCATCTGTTGCCTTCACTAGGTTCTGGTAAGACGGCAGCCTTCCTGTTGCCGGTGCTGAGCCAGATCTACACCGAGGGACCAGGAGAGGCGCTGCAGGCTGCGAAGAACAGTGCACAGGTAGTGCTTCCCGTGTTTGTCTGGGAATACATCAAGAGACTGCTCTATAGTTGCATATCTCAACTGGATGCTTTCTTGTCTGTAGGAAAATGGGAAATATGGCCGTCGTAAGCAGTATCCCATTTCTCTGGTTTTGGCCCCGACAAGAGAACTGGCTCTTCAGATCTACGATGAGGCCAGGAAGGTAATGAACGCCCCATCACAGGCTGTCCGCGGGTCTTAAAGTCTTAATTTGGAGCAGAAAGTCTTAAATTAGGGCTTTGATTTCTGTGATGCAGAACTGTATTTACTGTAATGCAGAAAGTCAGATTGTCTGAATAAATCAACAGCAGGTCAGACTCTTAAAGGGCCAGTTCACCCATTAATGAGAATCCTGGGATCATTTCCTCGCCCTGATGTCGCTCAAACCCGTCAGACTTTCCTTCCTCATATAAAGCCATTGAGTCTCTTCAGAACATCAGGAATAATCCGCTCGATCCGTATGGATCAGTTTCTCTTTATGAGCTCTCTGAAGCGTCAGTGGAAGTTGCTTAGCCTGTCAATGGAGGACAGAAATCTTTCCCTTTCATTACAGATCTCTTCACTTGTGTTCAGAAGATGAACGAGAGTCCGGCACGTTTAATCACTAAAGCAGAGGCCAGAAACATTTAAATAATAAATAACAGATTTCATAAGGCCCTACATTTAATGCATGCGCTGCAGAAATGATGAAATGATGCTCTTCCTCAGGATTAGTTGCATGTTTCACGAGAACATGTTATTGGGGGTGTATATTTTAGTTTGTTTTTTTTTTTTTAATGTAAAATATGGAGATTTGTTGGAAAGTGTCACTCATACAGCTCATTGTGTGCTTGGATGTTTACATGTTACGTTCCCTTCAGATAATTCTTCAGTTGGTCTTAAGGCTGCAGAAACCCTGATCTCTGAAATGCTGTTTCCTGTAGTTTGCGTACCGCTCCCATGTGCGGCCCTGTGTGGTGTACGGCGGCGCTGACATCGGCCAGCAGATCCGGGATCTGGAGAGAGGCTGCCATCTGCTGGTGGCCACGCCTGGCCGTCTGGTGGACATGATGGAGAGGGGCAAGATTGGCATGGACTACTGCAAGTATGTCAATGTTCTGCCCATTTTACCCCCTCCAAGAATGCATTATATCTCTGTGGCTTGACCTGGAGCGCTGCGTTTGTCATCAGTTACTTGGTGCTGGATGAAGCAGACAGGATGCTGGACATGGGCTTTGAGCCACAGATTCGCCGTATTGTGGAGCAGGACACAATGCCCCCTAAAGGGCTTCGACAGACCATGATGTTCAGCGCCACCTTCCCCAAGGAGATCCAGGTGAGTTCCAGGGTGACGTCTGATGTCACAGGCTTGTACTGTTTCTTGAACGGGGAGAGTTATGGTGTAACGTTTACGTTTCTTAGATCTTGGCTCGTGACTTCTTGGAGGAGTACATCTTCCTGGCGGTGGGCCGGGTCGGTTCCACCTCGGAGAACATCACACAGAAGGTGGTGTGGGTTGAAGAAAATGACAAGAGGTCCTTCTTGCTTGACTTGCTCAATGCCACAGGTACGGTCATCTGTAAATGTCCTGATTGTGTGTGGTCAGTTTCAGTATGACCGTGATGGCACACTGCTCTCCACACAGGGTGTCATATTTGAGGAGATTAGCATGTTTTGATAGCTGACTAAAGTAATCTTCAGGTTGATGTCGCTCTGAGGTCTTCCGGGGTTGAGTTCAGTGCCGTTTAGAGGGCCATTCTCCTTTCACAGTGTTAAGAAACCGATTCAGTGAGTTGGCTACAGATCAGGTCAGCTTTATTTCTGTAGCGCTTTATACAGGGATGGACGGGGACATGAAGATTCAGGGATGCAAACACAATTCAACTCTCTGTACTTTAGGAGTAAACGTCATTCTTCAGTGAAGTACATCAATAATGAACCAGCGTCAGATCAATAATCCTGAATATTAAGATCCTTTTGGCACTTATCCTCCCATAGTGCAACAGAGAAATGAGCGCAGAGCTTCATCTGAACCCATGTATACCATATCAAGAATGAAACTGATATTTGTTGAAGCTCATCATAAGGTCTGATTCTATTTAGTTATTCCGAGTGAGGTTCAGGACAATACGGGGGAGAACGTAGAAAAACCTGGTGAGTAGAGACGTTTATCTCTCCACTGGAAGTGGAACAAATGCAAGTCTCATCTCACGTCTTCATTTTGCTTGAACATTGTTTGTTTTCCAACCCCTCCACCATGTCAAATGAGATCTAGTTCTCAAATGGTGTTAGGATTCTTATTTGATGTTTCTGCCCCAGTAGTCATGCTCCTTTCCAGTGGTTCATTCCTGCAGCTGGATCTGCATGAAGTGGCATGCAGCCAATGCGGTGCTGAGCTGTAAAGTCACATGACTGCTGCGTTGATCAGGACAGCATTGGCTTTGACTACAGTAGTCTCTCAAATTTAATGTTCACTTCTATGAGATCCAAATGCTTGTCACTCCCCGTTTGCTGCCATTCATTAGCTTCTGCTGAAGTGTTCTGATGGCAGATGCTCATCGTCTTCATCTCGTCCGTTAGGTAAAGAATCTCTGACTCTGGTGTTTGTTGAGACCAAAAAGGGAGCCGACGCTCTCGAGGACTTCCTGTACCGTGAAGGCTACGCCTGCACCAGCATCCACGGCGACCGCTCTCAGAGAGACCGCGAGGAAGCCCTGCACCAGTTCCGTTCTGGAAGATGCCCCATCCTCGTCGCCACAGCCGTACGTGTTTTCCTTCCGTTCATCTGAGTCTCTGGTGTGTCTTGGTGCAGGTCTCAAACGCTCTCGTCCCACAGGTGGCTGCTCGTGGTCTGGACATCTCCAATGTAAAGCACGTCATTAACTTTGACCTGCCTAGTGACATTGAGGAATACGTCCACCGCATTGGGCGTACCGGTCGTGTGGGCAACCTTGGTGAGTGCTGTGACCGCAGCGATACTCAGCATTTATCTGCCGTGTCGTTCCCACTTCTAATTCAGTTCTTTTGTTTGCTCATCACAGGTCTTGCTACATCATTCTTCAATGATAAGAATGGCAACATCACCAAGGACCTGCTGGACATCTTGGTGGAGGCCAAACAGGAAGTGCCATCCTGGCTGGAGAGCCTGGCCTATGAGCACCAGCACAAGAGTAGCAGCCGCGGGCGCTCCAAGAGGTGAAGCGTTTCTCCGGTCCTTAAGAGTTTCGCTCATGATCGTCCCCTGGGCGCCTCACTAAAATGATTGTCTCTCAGGTTTTCTGGTGGTTTTGGAGCCAGAGACTACCGTCAGACCAGCAGCAACACCAGCAGCGGAGGCTTCGGCAGTCGCGGTGGCCGTAGCACCGGAGGCCATGGTGGGAACCGTGGATTTGGCGGTGGTAAGGCTCGGTTTCACCCCTCGTCGGAGGAGGCCCATGGTGGCTTTCCCCTTGCTTTAACTCCAATATTTTGTCCAGACTGGGGATGTCATGAGAACTGATACGTCGGTACCAACATTTTAAAACCTGACGGTACTGAACACTTACGCTGTGCAAGTTGAACCCAAACTCTTTTTTTTTTTTTTTTTTTTTTTTTTTTTTTTTTTTAAACTGTGATGTAGTTTCAGGAGCGCCTCTCAAGCGCAGATGCCTTCATAGTTTCCACATGTTTGCTCTGATGCACGGTGCGATACAAGACCGTTACGTCGTTTTAAACTGAAGTGCTCTTCAGACCCTGAGCAGCGCATCGTCTGTCCATTAGGCCTTTAAAACCTGCCACTGTTGGCTCTGTAATATCAAACAAAAGAGCTTTAAGGGTTAGTCTATATTTAACTTGTACAGTTATGACCTATATTAGTTCTTTGATTTGGATTTGTTTTCCTTGAGCACGGTTTAATATGAATCTGGTTGTATTTATGCTACGGCTTCTAATGTTTATTCATGTTATCACGGACCACTGCAACGTTACCTCATCACAACACACATTGAGCAAACGCTTTGGCCAGTAATTGTAATAAAACAAAAAGAAAGTTAAAGATGCGAGCGCTTTTGGTGGTGTCGGTACCGATTGGTCGATTGTTTGGTCTCGTGACACCCCTAGGCTGGTCCAGTTGTGTGACCCCGTCTTGACACGGTTTCTGGTCCTCAGGTGGCTTTGGGAACTTCTACAGCAGTGATGGCTACGGAGGAAACTATTCCCAGGTGGACTGGTGGGGAAACTAAGACTCCTTCCTTGACCTCTTCACCCCCACCCACCCACTCCCCACGATTACAGTGGATCACCATGCCAAACTCACTGAATGGAAACCACATGATGTACCATAGCCAGACTATATACCCTGTGTAGCTTTGAAGAACTTTGCAGTACATTACCAGCTGTGATTCTCTGACCACATCCGGAGAGGCTTTAACTCCATGGGATGCGGGGATGCCAGGACAACTGAAGCTTTGACCGTAGCAGGAAGCGAGCGCTGACCATACTGAAGGGGGAAAGGACAGGAGGCAGAAGTTTGCTTTAGATTCTTGGACTCTAGTTTTCCACTACATCTCATTTCTTTCTACTAAATGAGAATCATTTGTTTGTTAATGTACTGTGCCTTTAAATTTATACTCGCTGTGTTTGGTTTGTTTTTGTTTTCCTTTTTAAATGTCTGGCTGACAATTGTTTCCCCTCCTTTCTTTTCTTTTCTTTTCTTTTCTTCTTTTTCTCCCCCAAATGACTCTTTTTGTTTTGGATGGTATAACAAAATAAGCTTGGATGTAATCAAACCTTGGCAAACTCTGGGATGGTCTGTCACAACCTCATTTTGAACTGAAATTTGTAATGGGGTCGCCGGTGCTGATGTCACAGAGGCCTGACCCCTCCGACTCCCCAACCCCCCGCCGCCCAATTGGCTTGTGCGCTCTTGTGTGGTAAAACCGCATCACAAGGGAATTAAAATATTGAATGTTGGAAGGAAAAGATCTTGCTCACTCTATCCTGGAGAGGTATCTATTAGAGACAGTAGTCTTCTGAGAAAACAGACCAAGCCATTCCAGAATATTATCTCAAATTTCATAGTTGTGATGACCCGTGTCTGCCTCCGCCACGCCGCTGTGGGACTCTAGCACCGGGCAGCTAGTTCAGTGCCACACGCTAGCCGTTTAGTGGTGTTGGATTACCTTTTTTTTGTTTTTTACTTTAGTTTTTTTTTTTTTTTCTTCCTTGAATGTTATGGAGGTAGCAATTGGATTAACTTCATTTTCCTCCAAAAACCATTCTTGAAGTTGATAATGGCAGGCTTGTGGCGCCTTCCGTGGTGAAGGTTCAAATGGCTACTCTAGGACCACGACGTCAGAGCGGCGGGCCCTGAACGCCCAGCTCGTCTCTGAAGAAATCCGCATGCTAGTGTTCTTGTTTTTTGGTCAAGGAGATTTTCAGATCGATTTCTGCAGCAGGCTTTTACGTTTGTTACAAGTAACGTTTGTTCACTTTTTTTTTTTTATTTTTTTTCTCTCTTTTTCAAGCTGCGTTGAATTCCGAAAGACATCCTCGGCTTTACACGGCTCTCGTATCCCCCAGGTTTGGCGAGGACTGGGGTCGGTCGGGTTCAGCGTACACGACGGGAAACGGCAGGGCTGTGGCTTCAGTGTAAAGCCAGACTCTTATTGGTTGGTTTGTAGTGGAGGTTTCCGTGGCATCCCTGGCCAAAGACAGGGCTCTTTAAAGTCCCGTGCGCCCTTTATCGTACGTTACGGCGGCCGCGCTCGGGTCGAGCTGGCCCGTCTGCTGAGGGCGAGTGGGATGCGTTTAACTGAAGTGCAATAGATTTACTCAAGCGTGTTGTGCCTTTCGACATGAACTCTTTGGAAAAGGTGACCTGAAGCAGATGCTTTGACAGTATTGTGGGAACTTGATAGCAGTGGTGCTACTTCGGCCCTTCTGTGTTACGCCCTTCAAGTTTTACAAAGTCGTTTTATTGCACATCTAGGGTTTTATATAAATGTCTTGAGTGCGTGTCCTTAAGCTTCCAAATATTGTGTGTGAAGATAGCGAAAACGCAGCTTGTTTACAAAAGGGGAAGGGTTCTCCAATAGTTAACCAGGATTGATTTGGGACCAGGGGGATTAGCAGTGGGGAATTTAGCTATTTGCACAGATTACTAGATTCTACTTTTGCTGCTAGTTTGTGTAATTTATTAAGCATTTTTGAGAAATATTTATTTTTATAAGCCTAAAAGTGATAGTTTCAAGTAACTTGACCAAAAGACAGTACAAAAACACTGGCACTTGAATGTTGAATGTCACCCGTATGCGTGAAATTTATATTTTTCGGGGTAGTGTGAGCTTTTTAATGTTTAAGGTCATTTTGGACTCCGCCAAAATTCGCATCTGTTATCGTCTCGCTGACGAAACGTTTCAATCCGATCACTCGAACTCTGAATTGGCAGCCACAATTTGAATGCTAAACAACCATGCCAAGGTTTGGAAAAAGTTACAGAAATATTTTTGTAAATGTGTATCAGTGCAAAGTGTTCAGATTCTCCAGTTGTTTTTTTGTTTGTTTTTGTTTTTCCAGTATTTATTTTGTTTTATTTGTGTCTTTACCCCCAGTGAATGTCTGGCACACGGCAATCTTAAGTAACATGTGGTTATTCTCTATTGTTGCATTTGCATATTGGGCGCTGGCGGCGTTCTCCGACCGCTTCGGCTGGACTCAGTCTTAATGACGGGAGCGGGCGAGGGCGAGGCATGAGAGGCTTTAACGGGCCGGAGCGGGTCAAAGAACATCACCGGAGCCCTTAGAGTTAGAGTATTTGCTTTACGTACTAGTTTAGAGGCTGTGCACTGCACGAAAAATGAAATGTGTGTTTATCGTATGATTTTACCAAATTAAAGTTGGAAATTGCAAATACAGAAACTGTGTCTTTGTCCATTGCACGACTAAACGCTCAAACCTGCCGGTGCGACGAAGGGGCGGTTCATCAGAAATGGCCGTTCTGTCACTCGCTCTCCTGCCGGTCTCGACCAATGGCGTGCAGTGGCTGGGAAAACGCTGAATTTGCAAGCCGATAACCGATGTATGCCTGATTAAATTTAAATGTTTATTTTAAGAGCCTGATTTGTACTAAACAAACGTAATGTATCTGCATAATGTGACCTTCTGCAGCCCGTATGGCAGACTTGTTGCACTGAACTGTTTCCAAACTGATTTCAGTCTCAAGCAGTTTAAGACGCTGGCGGACGTGCACATCGGAAGGAAGTCATGGGTCATTGACTTTAAGATCTCGCATGTTTTCCTATCGGGTTGATAATGGTGACGTTAAAAATGAACATGTCTTCCAATACATCGTGCATCTCTAGCAAATAGTCTCTTTAGTATCAGAGTTGCAAGTCTTGCATTAAAATCTATCAGAAATGTCTAGTAATTTCCTGCAACTTAATTCAGAAAAAAATGAATTTAATTATTGGACAAACTCTGCAAGTAGTAACCTAGAATACTGTCTAACACTCGATGGCTGCTCTGTCAAGTCCTCGTCGTCAGTGAGGAACCTGGGTGTGCTCTTTGATACCAATCTTTCATTTGAAAGCCACGTTTCTAACATCTGTAAAACTGCATTCTACCATCTTAAATATATATATAAATTACAGCACATCCTTTCAATGCAAAATGCTGAACAGTTAATTCATGCGTTCATGAGCTCAAGGCTAGATTACTGTAATGCTTTACTGGGTGGTTGCCCTGCTCGCTTAATAAACAAACTCCAGCTGGTCCAAAACGCAGCAGCTCGAGCTCTTACTAGAACCAGGAAGTATGACCATATTAGCCCGGTTCTGTCAACACTGCACTGGCTCCCTATTAAACATCGTATACATTTTAAAATCTTGCTTATTACTTACAAAGCATTAAATGGTTTAGCTCCCCAGTACTTGAGCGAGCTCTTAACGCATTATACTCCATCACGTCTATTGCGGTCTGCAGAGAGCGTGTCAAATAAACTCCCCCTGTAAATGCCGCATCGACACGACATCCTCATTAAACCCGTCTCGGCGTGTCGACTCCAATCTTCGAATAATCTTAGGAATATCTATTTGCCTAATATGAATTAAGACCTGCTATGTTGGCAGAATTATAATCACACACTGTTTGTTCGTCGGCCAGAGGAGAACTGGCACCCCGACTGAGCCTGGTTTCTCCCAAGGTTTTTTTCTCCATTCTGGTCCTGAAGGAGTTTTGGTTCCTTGCCACCGTTGCCTCTGGCTTTTGGCTTGCTCAGTTGGGGACTCCTAAATCTCATCTATATTCCCGATCTGCCCGCATTGACACTATATGATACTGAAATGAGCTGGATAACATCACCGTTTCACCAGAACGGCTGTACAAATTCTGTTGCATTATTTTCCTGTTAACAATGTGAAGCTGCTCTGAAACAATTGGACTTGTTAAAAGCGCTGTATAAATAAAGGTGATTTGACTTATATAATATTAAGTATATCCCTCACTTGGCAAAAGCTGAACTGTTTGGGGCTGCACGATAGCAAAGAAAAATGTGATCACTTGTTAATGCGAATGAGAAAGACAACACCAGTGTTTAACATTAGCTAGATAAACGTGTCGGTGTAAACCATCTTTACAGTGCAGGCCTACGTTAGGGTTATGTGATAACAGAAGCTGAATAATCAAATGTAATAAAACACAGCTTAGTCTTCACTGTATGAAATTGTAAATGCTGTCATTAATTCCTTGTGTCGTTCTAAACCCCTCAGACCTTACTCTTGCACTGTTGACGTTGGTCAGTGTCACACACATGCATTATGTGATCAGCATCGGCCAGAGGTGAGCTGGCGTTCTGGTGTCAATGAAGAGCTGCAATGTATTTACTCCGCCAACAGCGTCACAGACAAAGCTCTACAGCAGGGGGGCGCTACAGCTGAGCTGAGCTGAGCTGAGGGGGCTCTACAGCGGAGCTGAGCTGAGGGGGCTCTACAGGGGAGCTGAGGGGGGCTCTACAGCGGCGCTGAGCTGAGGGGGCTCTACAGGGGAGCTGAGGGGGGCTCTACAGCGGAGCTGAGGGAGGCTCTACAGCGGAGCTGAGGGGGGCTCTACAGCGGAGCTGAGGGGGCGCTACAGCGGAGCTGAGCTGAGGGGCGCTACAGCGGAGCTGAGCTGAGGGGCGCGCTACAGCGGAGCTGAGCTGAGGAGGCTCTGGCGGAGCTGAGGGGGCGCTACAGCGGAGCTGAGGGGCGCTACAGCGGGAGCTGAGCTGAGGGGCGCTACAGCGGAGCTGAGCTGAGGAGGCTCTCTGCAGCGGAGCTGAGGGGGCGCTACAGCGGAGCTGAGCTGAGGGGGCTCTACAGCGGAGCTGAGCTGAGGGGGCTCTACAGGGGAGCTGAGGGGGCTCTACAGCGGAGCTGAGGGAGGCTCTACAGCGGAGCTGAGGGGGGCGCTACAGCGGAGCTGAGGGGGGCGCTACAGCGGAGCTGAGCTGAGGGGCGCTACAGCGGAGCTGAGGGGGCTCTGGCGGAGCTGAGCTGAGGGGGCTCTACAGGGGAGCTGAGGGGCTCTACAGCGGAGCTGGGGCCTCTACAGCGGAGCTGGGGCGCTACAGCGGAGCTGTGGGGACGCTACAGCGGAGCTGAGGGGTCGCTACAGCGGAGCTGAGGGGGCTCTACAGGGGAGCTGAGGGGGGCGCTACAGCGGAGCTGAGCTGAGGGGGGCTCTACAGCGGAGCTGAGCTGAGGGGCGCTACAGCGGAGCTGAGGGGCGCTACAGCGGAGCTGAGGGGCGCTCTACAGCGGAGCTGAGCTGAGAGGGCTCTACAGGGGAGCTGAGGGGGCTCTACAGGGGAGCTGAGGGGGCTCTACAGCGGAGCTGGGGGGGCGCTACAGCGGAGCTGTGGGGACGCTACAGCGGAGCTGAGGGGGCGCTACAGCGGAGCTGAGGGGTCGCTACAGCGGAGCTGAGGGGGCTCTACAGGGGAAGTTGAAGTTGAAGTTTATTCGTCATTACACATGTACAAGTACAGTATAACGAAATGAAGTTTGGAGCAAGCCTCCGGGCCGCAGCCGATTATTCAGGTAGAGCTGAGGGGGGCGCTACGGCGGGAGCTGAGGGGGGCGCTACGGCGGAGCTGAGGGGGGCTCTACAGCGGAGCGGAGCGGAGCTGAGGGGGCTCTACAGGGGAGCTGAGGGAGGCTCTACAGCGGAGCTGAGGGGGCGCCACGGCGGAGCTGAGGGGGCGCTACAGCGAGCTGAGGGGCGCTACAGCGGAGCTGAGCTGAGGGGCGCTACAGCGGAGCTGAGCTGAGGGGGCGCTACAGCGGAGCTGAGCTGAGGGAGGCTCTACAGCGGAGCTGAGGGGGGCGCTACAGCGGAGCTGAGGGGGCGCTACAGCGGAGCTGAGCTGAGGGAGGCTCTACAGCGGAGCTGAGGGGGGCGCTAACAGCGGAGCTGAGGGGGGCGCTACAGCGGAGCTGAGGGGCGCTACAGCGGAGCTGAGGGGGCGCTACAGCGGAGCTGAGGGGGCTCTACAGCGGAGCTGAGCTGAGGGGCTCTACAGGGGAGCTGAGGGGCTCTACAGGGGAGCTGAGGGGGCTCTACAGCGGAGCTGGGGCTCTACAGCGGAGCTGGGGGGGCTCTACAGCGGAGCTGGGGGCGCCACAGCGAGCTGAGGGGCGCTACAGCGGAGCTGAGCTGAGGGGAGGCTCTACAGCGGAGCTGAGGGGGCGCTACAGCGGAGCTGAGCTGAGGGGGCTCTACAGCGGAGCTGAGCTGAGGCTCTACAGGGGAGCTGAGGGGGCTCTACAGCGGAGCTGAGGGAGGCTCTACAGCGGAGCTGAGGGGGGCGCCACAGCGAGCTGAGGGGGCGCTACAGCGGAGCTGAGCTGAGGGGCTACAGCGGAGCTGAGGGGGCTCTAAAGCGGAGCTGAGGGGGCTCTAAGCGGAGCTGAGCTGAGGGGGCTCTACAGGGGAGCTGAGGGGCTCTACAGCGGAGCTGGGGCGCTACAGCGGAGCTGTGGGGGGACGCTACAGCGAGAGCTGAGGGGCGCTACAGCGGAGCTGAGGGGTCGCCACAGCGGAGCTGAGGGGCTCTGGCAGGGGAGCTGAGGGGGCGCTACAGCGGAGCTGAGCTGAGGGGGGCTCTACAGCGGAGCTGAGCTGAGGGGCGCTACAGCGGAGCTGAGGCGCGCCAGCGGAGCTGAGGGGCGCCACAGCGGAGCTGAGCTGAGAGGGCTCTACAGGGGAGCTGAGGGGGCTCTACAGGGGAGCTGAGGGGGCTCTACAGCGGAGCTGGGGGGGCGCTACAGCGGAGCTGTGGGGACGCTACAGCGGAGCTGAGGGGGCGCTACAGCGGAGCTGAGGGGTCGCTACAGCGGAGCTGAGGGGCTCTACAGGGGCTGAGGGGGCGCTACGGCGGGAGCTGAGGGGGGCGCTACGGCGGAGCTGAGGGGGGCTCTACAGCGGAGCGGAGCGGAGCGGAGCTGAGGGGGCTCTACAGGGGAGCTGAGGGAGGCTCTACAGCGGAGCTGAGGGGGCGCTACAGCGGAGCTGAGGGGGCGCTACAGCGAGCTGAGCTGAGGGGCGCGACAGCGGAGCTGAGCTGAGGAGGCTCTACAGCGGAGCTGAGGGGGCGCTACAGCGGAGCTGAGGGGCGCTACAGCGAGCTGAGGGGCGCTGCGGAGCTGAGCTGAGGGAGGCTCTACAGCGGAGCTGAGGGGGGCGCTAACAGCGGAGCTGAGGGGGGCGCTACAGCGGAGCTGAGGGGCGCTACAGCGGAGCTGAGGGGGGCTCTACAGCGGAGCTGAGCTGAGGGGGCTCTACAGGGGAGCTGAGGGGGCTCTACAGCGGAGCTGGGGGGGCGCTACAGCGGAGCTGGGGGGGCTCTACAGCGGAGCTGAGGGGGCGCTACAGCGGAGCTGAGGGGGCGCTACAGCGGGCGCTGAGGGGCTCTACAGGGGAGCTGAGGGGGGCGCTACAGCGGAGCTGAGGGGGCTCTACAGCGGAGCTGAGCTGAGGGGCTGCAGCGGAGCTGAGCTGAGGGGCGCTGGCAGCGGAGCTGAGCTGAGGGGCGCTACAGCGAGCTGAGGGGGGGCTCTACAGCGGAGCTGAGCTGAGGGGGCCTACAGGGGAGCTGAGGGGGCGCTACAGCGGAGCTGAGGGGTCGCTACAGCGGAGCTGAGGGGGCTCTACAGGGAGCTGAGGGGGCGCGCGGGCGGAGCTGAGGGGCGCCACGGGCGGAGCTGAGGGGCTGAGGGGCGCCACGGCGGAGCTGAGGGGGCGCCACGGCGGAGCTGAGGGGGCTCTACGGGGAGCTGAGGGGCTCTCACGGGGAGCTGAGGGGGCTCTACGGGGAGCTGAGGAGGGCGCTACGGGGAGCTGAGGAGGGCGCTGCGGGGAGCTGAGGGGGGGCTCTGGGCGGAGCTGAGGGGGGGCGCTACAGGGGAGCTGAGGGGGCTCTCTGGCAGGGAGTTGAGGGCGCTACAGCAGCGGAGCTGAGAGGGGCTCTACAGCGGAGCGGAGCTGAGCTGAGGGGGCGCTACAGCGGAGCTGAGCTGAGGGGGCTCTACAGGGGAGCTGAGGGGCGCTACAGGGGAGCTGAGGGGGGCGCTACAGGGGAGCTGAGGGGGCGCTACAGGGGAGCTGAGGGGGCGCTACAGGGGAGCTGAGCTGAGGGGGCGCTACAGGGGAGCTGAGCTGAGGGGGCGCTACAGGGGAGCTGAGCTGAGGGGGCGCTACAGGAGCTGAGCTGAGGGGGGCGCTGGCTGAGCTGAGCTGAGGGGGCGCTACAGGGGAGCTGAGCTGAGGGGGCGCTACAGCTGAGCTGAGCTGAGGGGGCGCTACAGGGGAGCTGAGCTGAGGGGGCGCTACAGGGGAGCTGAGCTGAGGGGGCGCTACAGGGGAGCTGAGCTGAGGGGGCGCTACAGCTGAGCTGAGCTGAGGGGGCGCTACAGGGGAGCTGAGCTGAGGGGCGCTACAGCTGAGCTGAGCTGAGGGGGCGCTACAACGGAGCGGAGCGGAGCACAGCAATTTTTAACATTCAATTATTTTATTTATCACAATTTTAGTTGTACAAAATAGATTTTTCAATCAAATATTCTTTAAGATTTTGCATAGGCCTATTCATTGAATAAATTTTCAGTCAAGGACAATATGGACACTTATTATTTACAGTCTCAAAGCAGGACAATGCAACGGTTGTTGTGATTGACGGTTTCCATTACAGATTTGCGCAAAACTTTTGCAATATTTTCTAAATGAGTTAAACTCTTTCTACGCTCGCTTTGACTGTAATTGCGGCAACGTGACTCCACCAAGTGGCACGTCAGAGGGAATCACTCAGCGCAGCAACAACCACGTGTTCTCTGTCTCGGAGGATGAAGTTCGGAGAGCACTCAAGCGTGTGGACGTCAGGAAAGCTGCTGGGCCAGATGGTATCTCAGGTCGTGTTCTGCGGTCCTGTGCTGATCAGCTCGCCGGGTTGTTTACATCTATCTTCAATGAGTCCCTCGCTACATCTGTGGTCCCCACCTCCTTCAAAAAATCCACCATCATCCCTGTCCCTAAGAACAGAAAACCCTCTTGCCTAAATGACTATCATCCAGTGGCTCTCACGTCTATAGTCATGAAGGTCTTTGAGAGACTCATTAAAAACACCATTTGCTCCTTCATTCCTGACACTTTGGACCCTCTTCAGTTTGCCTATCGTCCCAATAGATCGACTGAAGATGCCATCTCTCATGTCCTCCACTCCTCCCTCACTCACATCGACAGCAAAAGTGGGAACTACGTCAGGCTGCTATTCATTGACTATAGCTCAGCCTTTAACACCATAGTTCCCACCAAGCTAACCTCCAAACTCCTGGATCTCGGCCTGAATCCTTCTCTCTGCCACTGGATTGAGGACTGGATCCTCACTGGCAGGCCTCAGGTGGTGAGAATAGGCCAGTCCTCCTCCATCACCCTGAGTGTGGGAGCTCCACAGGGCTGTGTCCTGAGTCCCCTGCTCTACTCTCTCTACACACATGACTGTTTGTCCACACACAGCTCCACCTCTATCATCAAATTTGCTGATGATCCTGTTGTCCTGGGCCTCATTTCCAACAACAATGAGACGGCATACTTGGACGAGGTGGAGCATCTAACATCATGGTGCCAGGACAACTGTCTCTCTCTGAATGTCGGCAAGACCAAAGAACTGATTGTGGACTTCAGGAAGAGACAGCAACGGACATACTCCCCCCTCATGATCAGCGGGTCACCAGTAGAGAGAGTGAGCAGCTTCAAGTACCTGGGTGTAAACATCTCCGAGGACCTGACCTGGACTGCTCACATTCAGACACAGGTGAAAAAAGCCAGGCAAAGACTGTACCACCTGCGCCAGCTGAGGAAATTCAGGGTTTCACCAGCTATCCTGAAAACTTTCTATTTAGGGGCGATAGAAAGTGTATTAACTCAGTGCATCACAGCGTGGTATGGGAACAGCACCAGTCATGACTGCAAAGCCCTGCAAAGAGTCGTGCGCTTATCCGAGCGTATCTCAGGGTCAGCTCTCCCGTCTCTGCAGGACGTCTACACCAAACGCTGCAAAGGTAGAGCTACCAAGATCATCAAGGACTCTAATCACCCTGCAAACCCTCATTTCACGCTGCTGCCATCTGGTAAGCGCTTCCAAGCCTGATGGCCAAAACTGAGAGACTCAGGAGGAGCTTCTTCCCCCAGGCCATCAGACTCCTGAACTCAGTCACTTAACATCACGTGACTTCACTTCAGGATAAACATCGATACACATTCGTTTGCACATTATACTCTTATACATTTGTTAACCACATATTTATAAGTCTACAGTTTACCTCACTTATTTTATTCCACTTCTTTATTTTTATTTTTTTTACTTTTTTTCTCCTACTTGACTTGATTATTTATAATTCTACAGATATATATATATATATATTAGATAGATAGATAGATAGATAGATAGTACTTTTTTACTCTATTTCTATTATAATTTCTTCCTTGTGTTTTTAACTGTGAATTTGCACTGTCCATGGAGCGGACCTGTTTACATTTCACTGCCGGTTGTATATTCTGTATATAACTGTGTATGTGACAAATAAAACTCTTGAATCTTGAATCTAAATGTTGATAAAAACTCCTGCGAAATGACGCCGTTTCCATTAACCAATGTTATGCAACTAAATCATCTTTTTCCCTTTCATGATGTCATTCCAAAAAGTATGCCACATATGTTGGTTTTTGTGTATCCCAGCTGCCGCAGTAGCCATTATTATTAATGGAAGGAGATATGGGCGTGTTATTCAAGCATTAATTAAAATTAAAAGAGTGAAATGTTTGAATTTGCATGGTAACTCAAAGTTTTTTGGTTTTTTTTGTGTAACCATTTCGTTATTTTGGCTTGGAATTTCGTTTGTTATAAATATGAACTGAATTTAGAAATGCTTTTAAATTAAAAACTTTGCATTCAATAAACAAAATACATTTTTGAAATGAAGACAGTGGAGTGGATGCAAAATAATCTGTTCCCTGAATCCACGGCCTTTGTTATTATTGTGAGTGTACACAAATAAAAGTAGACAGTCTATAGTTTATAATTATATCTGTATGGCTGAAAATGACAGAGTATTGGGAGTTGTTTCTGCTGTCATAAAGGAAAAATCCACTAGAACGTGCCGGCACTTTTGTCGGCCATGGGTTAAAGAAAACAATGCCTATTTAGTTTCGTAGTTAGGCTATGTTTAAATATTAGCCTATAATATTATTTTTTTATTTCATATGTTGATTGTGAAAAGTGAGTACAACCTTCTATGCACACCTCGGCAACAGAATCGCCATTGGCTAGTACATCAGTCGCCAGTCTGATATACACTCACCTAAAGGATTATTAGGAACACACACTAATACTGTGTTTGACCCCCTTTCGCCTTCAGAACTGCCTTAATTCTACGTGGCATTGATTCAACAAGGTGCTGAAAGCATTCTTTAGAAATGTTGGCCCATATTGATAGGATAGCATCTTGCAGTTGATGGAGATTTGTGGGATGCACATCCAGGGCACGAAGCTCCCGTTCCACCACATCCCAAAGATGCTCTATTGGGTTGAGATCTGGTGACTGTGGGGGCCATTTTAGTACAGTGAACTCATTGTCATGTTCAAGAAACCAATTTGAAATTATTCGAGCTTTGTGACATGGTGCATTATCCTGCTGGAAGTAGCCATCAGAGAATGGGTACATGGTGGTCATAAAGGGATGGACATGGTCAGAAACAATGCTCAGGTAGGCCGTGGCATTTAAACGATGCCCAATTGGCACTAAGGGGCCTAAAGTGTGCCAAGAAAACATCCCCCACACCATTACACCACCACCACCAGCCTGCACATTGGTAACAAGGCATGATGGATCCATGCTCTCATTCTGTTTACGCCAAATTCTGACTCTACCATCTGAATGTGTCAACAGAAATCGAGACTCATCAGACCAGGCAACATTTTTCCAGTCTTCAACTGTCCAATTTTGGTGAGCTTGTGCAAATTGTAGCCTCTTTTTCCTATTTGTAGTGGAGATGAGTGGTACCCGGTGGGGTCTTCTGCTGTTGTAGCCCATCCGCCTCAAGGTTGTGCGTGTTGTGGCTTCACAAATGCTTTGCTGCATACCTCGGTTGTAACGAGTGGTTATTTCAGTCAAAGTTGCTCTTCTATCACCTTGAATCAGTCGGCCCATTCTCCTCTGACCTCTAGCATCAACAAGGCATTTCCGCCCACAGGACTGCCGCATACTGGATGTTTTTCCCTTTTCACACCATTCTTTGTAAACCCTAGAAATGGTTGTGCGTGAAAATCCCAGTAACTGAGCAGATTGTGAAATACTCAGACCGGCCCGTCTGGCACCAACAACCATGCCACGCTCAAAATTGCTTAAATCACCTTTCTTTCCCATTCTGACATTCAGTTTGGAGTTCAGGAGATTGTCTTGACCAGGACCACACCCCTAAATGCATTGAAGCAACTGCCATGTGATTGGTTGATTAGATAATTGCATTAATGAGAAATTGAACAGGTGTTCCTAATAATCCTTTAGGTGAGTGTACTTTATTATATTATATTATAGTTTTATACTAATATATAGTATAAAAACACAAAGGCACATAGGCTAAATAAATATGTGGATAGAGGCTTATTTTGTACACACTGTACAACATGTGTCCTTATTAGGAGAAAATATAAGTCGTTTTAACAAGAAAATATGACTTTTTAACAACATAAGGTCTCATTATTAGTGTAAAAAACAATATGTAGGCCCTATGTGGCAGCAATGCATCAGGTGACCTGTAAGTGCTAAAAACACTGTTGTCATTGCATTTGCTCGGAAATGTCCTTTTTCGAATAGAAAAACCACCTCATGCGAGCGCAAAAACGGATATATGGGAGTTTTTGTGAAATCGACCAAACAAATTTTTGTTTCCAATGGGCGCATTTTCAATTCGCAATTTCAATTTGGTCGATTTGAAGGGTAATGGAAAGTGGCTGAAGCCTTCGCTCTTCATGCATTGATTAGCTGCCATCTCTGCATCCGCGGCTAACCTAGAATATCAAAATCAACTGCAGGCGGTCGATCCTTTTCCTATTTAGCGCCTAAACTCTGGAACAGTCTTCCTAGCATTGTTCGGGAAGCAGACACACTCTGTCAGTTTAAATCTAGACTAAAAATCTCTTTACTATGGCTTACGCATAAAACATTATCAATCTCTATTATTCAAATCAGTAAATGATTGTTAGGCTGCATTAACTAGGTCAGCCGGAACCGGGAACACTTCCCATAACACCTGATATACTTGTTATGCTCGTGCACTCACTCACACACACACACACACACACACACACACACACACACTCTCACTCACTCACTCACACACTCTCACTCTCTCTCACACACACTCACTCTCTCTCACACACACACACACTCTCTCACTCACTCACTCACTCACACACTCTCTCTCTCTCACACACACTCACTCTCTCTCACACACACACTCACTCACACTCTCTCACTCACTCACACACTCACTCACTCTCTCACTCACACACACTCACTCTCACACACGATCACACACTCACTCTCACTCACACACTCTCACTCTCTCTCACACACTCACTCTCTCTCACACACACACTCACTCACACTCTCTCACTCACTCACACACTCACTCACTCACACACACTCACTCTCTCACACACGATCACACACTCACTCTCACTCACTCACTCACACACACACTCACTCTCACTCACTCTGTCACACACACACTCACTCTCTCACACACACTCTCACTCACTCTCTCACACACGATCACACACTCACACTCTCTCACTCACACACACTCACTCATTCTCTCTCACACACACTCTCACTCACTCACTCTCTCACACACGATCACACTCACACACTTACTCACACACTTCTCTCACACTCACTCTCTCTCACACACACACTCACACACACTCTCTCACACACACACACACTCACTCTCACACACTCACACACTCACACTCACTCACTCACTCACACACACACACACTCACTCTCTCACACACACACACACTCACTCTCTCTCTCACACACACTCACTCACTCTCTCACACACATCACACACTCACACTCTCTCACACACACACACTCATTCATTCTCTCTCACTCACTCACTCACTCACTCACTCTCTCACACACGATCACACACTCACTCTCACACACACTCACTCTCACTCACTCACACACTCACTCTCACACACACTCACTCTGTCACACACACACTCACTCTCTCACACACACTCTCACTCACACTCACACACACTCACTCACACTCACTCATTCTCTCTCACACACACTCTCACTCACTCACTCTCTCACACACGATCACACACTCACTCTCTCACTCACACACACTCACTCATTCTCTCTCACACACACTCTCACTCACTCACTCTCTCACACACGATCACACTCACACACTTACTCACACTCACTCTCTCTCTCTCACTCACTCACTCTCACACACACTCTCTCACTCTTTACTTTTTTCGGTACTTTAAAAAAAGTCTCTTCTGCTCATGAATCTGCTCATAACTCCAGTAGATCAGTGTAATACTCCTCCAGTGTAGATCAGCTGTTCTCTGTGTGAATATATAGTAAAGTGTGATTTATTCCTGTGATCAAAGCTGAGTTTATCATCATTACTCCAGTCTTCAGTGTCACATGATCCTTCACTGATCATTCTCAGATGAGGATCTGATGATCAACACACATTTATGATTATTATCAGCTCATATTTCTGTGGAAACTGATACATTTTACATGAAGGTAGTGTATATATTAATAACTGTAAAGTGCACTAAATGTCTAAACACTATTTTCATTCTTCCAGCTGCGGATTGGTTGAGACTCTGGGTTGAGCCTCCGATGACCTCTGACCCTAGTTACACCTCTGGAAAAAGACCAATGAAAATTAGGTAAGCAATATGTGAACAAACTACCAGATAACCCATCATAAAATACAGTTCTAGATGTCACACAGTTGAGTCAGGAGTTTTTATTTACAATGTAAACAGTTTCCATAAAGAAACTTAACCAAGAGCAACATCACTAAACCTGGACCAGCATTAGCAGACAGAAGTCACTCCCATCAGTGTGTGTGTTCACAGCATAAATAAAGCATCCCAGTGTTTTAGACTGCAGAGAATAAGCTCACGTTCACCTCCATTTCATCAAACACACACACACACACACACACACACACAGGATAAAGTGCGAAGAGCGGTGGCAACATGAGGTGCATGATGGGACCCATCCCAGGAAACGCTCTTCATCTCAAGAGGCGAGGCCGAGCAAGAAGCCGCCGACAAATCCACTTGAAACGACAATGTTTTTCTTCACAAATTCAGAAGCCTGAAAAACACGGAGGTTTAGATGTTATAACTGCTCATAACCAGAAGAGGGCGCCGCCACACACGGAAACATCACCACATTTCAGGTTTGCCATCATGGCCTCTCGGTTATAGTTACTGAGCTAAGAGTCGTCACCTCCTCAATGAACGTGTTGATCTCTGGTGCGGCTTTATTGGCTTTTTTCTTCAGGCGTCTCTTTGCTTTGTTTACATCTTTCTCCACTTTCTTCCAGTCGACTTGGACGTAGCCGCTGTGATTGGCTATCTGTGAGACAAAACCCGTTCAAGCATTTAGTCACAACATAATGAAGGAACACGTGTGTGTGTGTGTGGTTCATAATGAAGGAACACGTGTGTGTGTGTGTGTGTGGTTCATAATGAAGGAACACGTGTGTGTGTGTGTGTGTGTGGTTCATAATGAAGGAACACGTGTGTGTGTGTGTGTGTGGTTCATAATGAAGGAACATGTGTGTGTGTGTGTGTGGTTCATAATGAAGGAACACGTGTGTGTGTGTGTGTGTGTGGGGTTCATAATGAAGGAACACGTGTGTGTGTGTGGTTCATAATGAAGGAACACGTGTGTGTGTGTGGTTCATAATGAAGGAACACGTGTGTGTGTGTGTGGTTCATAATGAAGGAACACGTGTGTGTGTGTGTGGTTCATAATGAAGGAACACGTGTGTGTGTGGTTCATAATGAAGGAACACGTGTGTGTGTGTGTGTGTGTCATAATGAAGGAACACGTGTGTGTGTGTGTGTGTGTTCATAATGAAGGAACACGTGTGTGTGTGTGTGTGGTTCATAATGAAGGAACACGTGTGTGTGTGTGTGTGGTTCATAATGAAGGAACACGTGTGTGTGTGTGTGTGTGTGGTTCATAATGAAGGAACACGTGTGTGTGTGTGTGTGTGGTTCATAATGAAGGAACACGTGTGTGTGTGTGTGTTGTGGTTCATAATGAAGGAACACGTGTGTGTGTGTGTGTGTTGTGGTTCATAATGAAGGAACACGTGTGTGTGTGTGTGTGTGTGTGGTTCATAATGAAGGAACACGTGTGTGTGTGTGTGTTGTGGTTCATGTGAAGGAACACGTGTGTGTGTGTGTGTTGTGGTTCATAATGAAGGAACACGTGTGTGTGTGTGTGTTGTGGTTCATAATGAAGGAACACGTGTGTGTGTGTGTGTGTGTGGTTCATAATGAAGGAACACGTGTGTGTGTGTGTGTGTGTGTTCATAATGAAGGAACACGTGTGTGTGTGTGTGAAGGAACGTGTGTGTGTGTGTGAAGGAACAAGGAACACGTGTGTGTGTGTGGTTCATAATGAAGGAACACGTGTGTGTGTGTGTGTGGTTCATAATGAAGGAACACGTGTGTGTGTGTGTGTGTGTGGTTCATAATGAAGGAACACGTGTGTGTGTGTGTGTGTGTGTTCATAATGAAGGAACACGTGTGTGTGTGTGTGTGAACACGTGTGAAGGAACACGTGTGTGTGTGTGTGTGGTTCATAATGAAGGAACACGTGTGTGTGTTTGTGTGTGTGGTTCATAATGAAGGAACACGTGTGTGTGTGTGTGGTTCATAATGAAGGAACACGTGTGTGTGTGTGTGTTGTGGTTCATAATGAAGGAACACGTGTGTGTGTGTGTGTGTGGTTTCATAATGAAGGAACACGTGTGTGTGTGTGTGTTGTGGTTCATAATGAAGGAACACGTGTGTGTGTGTGTTGTGGTTCATAATGAAGGAACACGTGTGTGTGTGTGTGTTGTGGTTCATAATGAAGGAACACGTGTGTGTGTGTGTGTTGTGGTTCATAATGAAGGAACGCGTGTGTGTGTGTTGTGGTTCATAATGAAGGAACACGTGTGTGTGTGTGTGTGTGTTGTGGTTCATAATGAAGGAACACGTGTGTGTGTGTGTGTTGTGGTTCATAATGAAGGAACACGTGTGTGTGTGTGTTGTGGTTCATAATGAAGGAACGCGTGTGTGTGTGTTGTGGTTCATAATGAAGGAACACGTGTGTGTGTGTGTGTGTGTTGTGGTTCATAATGAAGGAACACGTGTGTGTGTGTGTGTGTGGTTCATAATGAAGGAACACGTGTGTGTGTGTGTGTTGTGGTTCATAATGAAGGAAGCGTGTGTGTGTGTTGTGGTTCATAATGAAGGAACACGTGTGTGTGTGTGTGTGTGTGTGTGTGGGTTCATAATGAAGGAACACGTGTGTGTGTGTGTGTTGTGGTTCATAATGAAGGAACGCGTGTGTGTGTGTGTTGTGGTTCATAATGAAGGAACACGTGTGTGTGTGTGTGTGGTTCATAATGAAGGAACACGTGTGTGTGTGTGTGTTGTGGTTCATAATGAAGGAACACGTGTGTGTGTTTGTGTGTGTGTGTGTTGTGGTTCATAATGAAGGAACACGTGTGTGTGTTTGTGTGTGTTGTGGTTCATAATGAAGGAACACGTGTGTGTGTTTGTGTGGTTCATAATGAAGGAACACGTGTGTGTGTGTGTGGTTCATAATGAAGGAACACGTGTGTGTGTGTGTGTGTGTGTGTGTGTGTGGTTCATAATGAAGGAACACGTGTGTGTGTGTGGTTCATAATGAAGGAACACGTGTGTGTGTGTGTGTGTGTGTGTGTGTGGTTCATAATGAAGGAACACGTGTGTGTGTGTGTGGTTCATAATGAAGGAACACATGTGTGTGTGTGTGTTGTGGTTCATAATGAAGGAACACATGTGTGTGTGTGTGTGTGTGTTCATAATGAAGGAACACGTGTGTGTGTGTGTGGTTCATAATTAAGGAACACGTGTGTGTGTTTGTGTGTGTGTGTTGTGGTTCATAATGAAGGAACACATGTGTGTGTGTGTGTTGTGGTTCATAATGAAGGAACACGTGTGTGTGTGTGTGGTTCATAATTAAGGAACACGTGTGTGTGTTTGTGTGTGTGTGTTGTGGTTCATAATGAAGGAACACGTGTGTGTGTTTGTGTGGTTCATAATGAAGGAACACGTGTGTGTGTGTGTGTGTGTGTGGTTCATAATGAAGGAACACGTGTGTGTGTGTGTGGTTCATAATGAAGGAACACGTGTGTGTGTGTGTGTGTGTGTGTGGTTCATAATGAAGGAACACGTGTGTGTGTGTGTGGTTCATAATGAAGGAACACGTGTGTGTGTGTGTGGTTCATAATGAAGGAACACGTGTGTGTGTTTGTGTGTGTGGTTCATAATGAAGGAACACGTGTGTGTGTGTGGTTCATAATGAAGGAACACGTGTGTGTGTGTGTGTGTGTGTGTGTGTGTGCGTGTTGTGGTTCACAATGAAGGAACACGTGTGTGTGTGTGTGTGTGTGTTGTGGTTCTTGCCTGTAACAGCAGAAATCCTCCTCCGACGGCCGTGGCGGCGATCTTCCCCACCCGCTGGAACAGGTATCCCGCACACCTGCGGATCAACACCAGTATTTAAAGAGAACCTATTCAGCCCTTTCACAGAGTCCTGACAGGGTTCCCACTCTTTTCCAGGTTCATTTTCAATTTTACTACAGCGAGAATAAAAGACAAGGATCACACCCTAAAGTAAAATATGGCTCTCTAAGTCTTTTATTGCCATGACTTGACTATAAATCAGTGTTTAATATGAGCTGTAATCACACATTATGACAACTGTTCAACATCAACACGCGTCACAACTCATCCTGAGCGTCACACTTTCTGCTGCCAACCGTAATTATTTTGGGCCAGTGATAAACTCGGTTTTTAAACTTTAAAAAGAAAAATTTTCTCTAATTCTCCATGTGTTTTCCAGGAGTGGGAACCCTGCCTGATGTGGTTTTGGGCTCTACTAGAACAGGTTCAAAAACACATTATTTCATTATATCTGAAATGTCCCGCCCCTAACCATGAGCGCCAGCGTCAACACTCAACCAGGCCCCGCCCCTTTATTCTGCATATGGGTTATTATAATGAGGAATATTGTGACGTGTTGGTTCCCGGGAGAAAACTCAAGACTACAATGGAGGCGCTTCAGGGATTCAGAAACACTGATAGAGAGAAGACCTGGAGCATCACACACTAAGGACAGCTGGAGATGGGAATATGTGCTGTTTGAGAAATGCACACGTTAGGGTAACCAGAGCGACGGGATGAGAACCTCTGGAAGCACTGGGACATCTCAGTGTTGGGACGTTTTAGCTGGTCAGTGTAACTGGCTCTCCTGACCCGCTCCGGGGTCTCCTGGACACTGAGGCTAAAGCCCCTGGCGTCAGTGGTTTCACACACCGCTCACAGTTACACCAACATGAGACGAATGAGCGGAGCACACACCAGCCCGTCAGCCCACCCATCATGATCTGAGTGGCCACGGAGTATTTCTCTGCCATCGGCCCGGAGCTGCTCCCGAACACGGTGCTCCACCACTGGTGGCTCCGCGCGTATGTGGTCAGGTCCACCATCTCGTAAGCCTCGTCTCCATCGGCCTGTCCTGAGCAGAACACAGGTTATGATCACTCCGAGCCTTACACTGCAAAAATATGCTCTTCCTCAGTGTTTCCGTCTCGTTTTCCAGCACAAATATATAAACATTCATAAACTAGACTCGGTGACTGGAGAAGAGAAACGACTGAAGAGATTAACACTTGATTACTGAGAAATGCATCAAAATTAAGTGTTTTTGTTGTTGTTGCTTAAAACATGAACAAAAATCTGCCAGCGGACTCATATTGAACCTGAATTCAAAGGGAAAACAATCATATTTTTCTGGCTTCACTGGCAGAGATTTGTTCTTGTTTTAAGCACAGACTCGCTTCACTTGCATCGGTTCGGTGAGATTTAGCCAACAGGACCAGAAGAACACACTGACCCGGCCGAGGCGAGCTCATTGTCCGGTTAGTTCGAGTGTAACGACGGACACTAAACCGCCGGTTCTCATCCTCCGTGACTGCAGACTCACTCACCTTCCGTGTGTTGTTGTTGTTCCGCCATTTTGGGTGATGTGTGACGTCATGGCGTCAGGTGATGTTGACAGCTGTGCGTGCGCGCCGCCTACAGCCACGTCAATGTTTCAAACATTATACAGTGTCCGGTCATAATTACTGCGTTTTCATATCCATACGACACGCATTTCCTGAAATGTTCATTATGAATAAAAGCTACTGATGAGTTTGTATTATTATATTTCGTTTAATGCTCGTGTTGTATGTCTTTAGAAGCACTAAGCGCCCCACACAGGGAAGCGCTGGCTGGTAATGGCCGTCCGGTCCGAGAGGAAATGAGACGAGGCCTGAGCGCTAACCCTTCGCGGCACAACTGTCACTACAAGTTCCCCATTTCGCGAAAACCACACCTCTCTATTTGCATTTCATAACAACGCAAACGAGCCGTTCGGGCGCGCGCGGCGGCTCTTTTCCGCACATCGCGTTAAGCGCGGAACGCTCCGAGTCGCGCGTCCGAACGCTCGGCACAGGAAACAAATCACCGACGGGATTGAGAACCAAAACATTTTGGGACAAGGCCAGTGACGCGCTCGCGTTCTCCGCAGCGATTGGCTTGTTGGGCCCGGGAGGGCGTGGTCACGGCGACGGCGTGGGTTCGCCTGTGTGACACAATTACAACAACTTTAATCTGTGGCGGACACAACTTTACATTGTTTTAATACGTTCCGCGGGTTTTAAGTGTGCACGGGCCGCACGTCACGCATAAACATTGGGCCGCCGCATCACACAGTTTATTCCCACAGAACAATGTGAGAAGACGAGCAACTCACTTCGCGAGGGGCTTTAGACACCGAAGCGCGTTTTATTGGGAAAAGTTTCCCATTATTGTGGCTTCTGGACGAACGGAACTCGCCTTCTCTCGGTGCGATTCCATGAAATCGTGCCGAGTGTCGCTCGCCGTCGCCGCTGCTCGACGCCTCAGCGCTGCTGGTGATGAGGAGAAGAAAATGGCGGCGGGAAAAGCGAGTGAACCCGAGGAGGAATCACCGCGGCTGAGCGCGCAGGAGAGCGACACTCTAGCCCGCGTCGACAGGTCTGAGCCGCCGCTTAACGGAGCCCGCGAGCGGCTTCTGATTGTTTCTGGCTGTGAGATGTGTGTTCGGACGCGAGTTGATCCCGAGCCCTGTGTGTGTTTGTGTCTCGTTCGCAGCTCTCTGTTCGGATATCAGCGGCTTCATGAAGATGGCGCCAGCATGAAGGCCCTGCTCGTCAAGGTAAAAACGCGCGTTGAAATCAGCGCATCGCACGCTTCACACCACACACACACAGGCAGTGCAAAATGACAGCGAGTGACACGGTTTCCCGCGGTTGGGTGTGAGCGCTGCGCGAGCGGCGTCCGTGTTCCCCCTCAGAGCTGCGCGGCTAACCGCTCCGCTGGAGCTCCGCGAGCCTTTGGCCGCGTCCCTGCCCTTTAGTGATTGAAACACCATATGGAGAACTTTATGAACTCGGCAGCAGCGCAGGCGTTCTGACGCGTCCCCTCGCTTCACTGGGCGCGACGCGTTCAGGAGCGCGCACCCCTAGTTGTGTTTGTGTTTATTCTGTGACTCGTTTGTCAACTGTGCAGAATGCAGGTGTCACTCAAACTGAGGTCGAGGAGTGTGTGTGTGTGTGTGTGTGTGTGTGTGTGTGTGGGTGGGGGTGGGGTGGGGTGGGGTGGGGATCTCAGCGCTGGTTCGCGAGCCGCGCTCGGGCTGTGTTCGCGGGTCGCGTCTGTCAGGCGGAGGGAGACTCGGGCTCAGTTTTACGCTGATTTGTGTGCGGTGGTAATGGCTGCTCGGGTCGGCCCAAGATGGCGGGGTGGGGAGGGGTGAGAGAGCGCGTTATAATGCAGAAACAGACGCGAATAACGCTGCAGAATGTGCAGCTACAGCTGAGCGCCGTGAAGGCTTGTGGGTAACCGGCCTCGTGTGAGAACACCTGCCTGTAGTGAACACTAGAGAGGGAACAAAGCCTGGTCTGATCCACTGCATCTTCACTCTTGAGTTAATGTCACCAGAGGTGCTCATCAATAGTAGATCGATGGATGGGCCATGGGCTGGTTTAGTCATTATTCATATCATCTGTGCATTAATCTTAGGGTTATATTGCGCCCTGACCCCTGGAATCAGTGTCTGCATTAAAGGCAAGAACGATAACTAATGACTGTTCATTCTCTGTTCTGTCTCTTTAAATGCGAGGATGGATTCTGATTGGCTGTCAGTGTTTTTATCAACTACAAATAATTATTTAGTGATTCTATAGTTGTGGTGTGACTCTTCTGTTAGATTTCAACAGGTTTTAAAACTAACCCTTTATCGTTACAGGTAAAGGCCGTTCACACAATCACACACACACACTGCTGTGTTTACACTCGAGCGCTATAACACACACACACACACACACACACACACACACACACACACACACTGCTATGTTTACACTCGAGCGCTATAACACACACACACACACACACTGCTATGTTTACACTCGAGCGCTATAACACACACACACACACACACACACACACACACACACACACACACACACACTGCTATGTTTACACTCGAGCGCTATAACACACACACACACACACCTCTATGTTTACACTCGAGCGCTATAACACACACACACACACACACACTGCTATGTTTACACTCGAGCGCTATAACACACACACACACACACACACACACACACACACACACACACACACTGCTATGTTTACACTCGAGCGCTATAACACACACACACACACACACACACAGCTATGTTTACACTCGAGCGCTATAACACACACACACACACACACTGCTATGTTTACACTCACACACGCTATAACACACACACACACACACACACACACACACTGCTATGTTTACACTCGAGCGCTATAACACACACACACACACACACACACACAGCTATGTTTACACTCGAGCGCTATAACACACACACACACACACACACTGCTGTGTTTACACTCGAGCGCTATAACGCACACACACACACTGCTGTTTACACTCGAGCGCTATAACGCACACACACACACACACTGCTGTTTACACTCGAGCGCTATAACGCACACACACACACTGCTGTTTACACTCGAGCGCTATAACGCACACACACACACACACACTGCTGTTTACACTCGAGCGCTATAACGCACACACACACACACACACACTGCTGTTTACACTCGAGCGCTATAACGCACACACACACACACACTGCTGTGTTTACACTCGAGCGCTATAACGCGCACACACACACACACACACACTGCTGTTTACACTCGAGCGCTAAACGCGCACACACACACA
>JAGHMJ010000029.1:1012238-1038157 GCA_018749465.1 Paracanthobrama guichenoti
CACACACACACACACACACACACACACTGCTATGTTTACACTTGAGCGCTATAACACACACACACACACACACACACACACACACACACACTGCTATGTTTACACTCGAGCGCTATAACGCACACACACAGCTATGTTTACACACTGAGCGCTATAACGCACACACACACACACACTGTTTTACACTCAGAGCGCTATAACGCACACACACACACACACACTGCTATGTTTACACTCGAGCGCTATAACGCACACATGCACACACACACATTGCTATGTTTACACTAGAGCGCTATAACGCACACACACTCACACTGCTATGTTTATACTCGAGCGCTATAACGCGCACACACACACACACACACACACACACTGCTATGTTTACACTCGAGCGCTATAACGCACACACACACTCACACACACACACACTGCTGTTTACTCTGAGCGCTATAACGCACAAGGCACACACTGCTGTTTACACTTGAGCTTACATAACACACACACACACACACACACACACACACACACACACACACACACACATGTTTACACTCGAGCGCTTATAACGCACACACACACACACACTGCTATGTTTACACTGAGCGCTATAACACACACACACACACACACACACACACACACACACACACACTATGTTTACACTGCTATGCTTATAACGCACACACACACACACACACTGCTATGTTTACACTCAGCGCTATAACGCACACACACACTCACACTGCTATGTTTACACTCGAGCGCTATAACACACACACACACACACACTGCTATGTTTACACTTAGCGCCTATATCGCACACACACACACACACACACACACTGCTATGTTTACTCTCAGCGCCATAACGCACACACACACTCACACTGCTATAAGTTTACACTCGAAGCGCACTAACGCTACACACACACACACTGCTGTTTACACTCAAACGCTATAACGCGCGCACACACACTGCTGTTTACACTCGAGCGCTATAACACACACACATACACACACACACACACACACACACACACACACTGCTATGTTTACACTCGAGCGCTATAACGCACACACACACTCACACTGCTATGTTTACACTCGAGCGCTATAACGCACACACACACACACACACACACACACACACACTGCTATGTTTACACTCGAGCGCTATAACGCACACACACTCACACACACACACACACACACACACAGTGATTCTCTTTTCATCTTCAGTGGAAAACAAAAGAGGTTTTGAGAGAATCTGTTTTTAATATAAAATGAAAGTCAATGGATAAACGGTTTAAACATGATCTTTTGTGTTCCACTGAAGAAAGTCAGACTGGTGTGGAAGCACAAGATTACCCATCATCCTCTTCGGCTGTGATGAGGGTGTCGTCATCGAGACTTTTAGTTTGATAAGAGCGATTCTTTGTAATGTACTGTTGTGTATCGTGTTTGCTGTTTGTCCAGATGTGTTGATGTGGAGCAGATGTGCGAGCTCCAGATGAAGCTGTTCTGCACGTGTGTGTTGCTGTCGTTGGGGAGGACAGGCTGTTCTTATTTAACACTTGTTGCTCTTGATCTGAATTGACCCTGTGATGCGTTTCCAGATGAATGAGGTTTGACTCGCAGCATCTCATGAAGTCGAGGGCTAATCTGTGAACCGGTGGCTCTGATCACGTCACATGTTCAGATGATCACGGCTCTCCGTCTCAGGTCTGCGGCTCACGCTCACGGAGGCTTGCGTGTGGACTGTGTGGCTTGAGATCTGTTATGTATTCCGTCAGTCGTCAATGAGCTCTCTTCACACACTCACTGGGATACATGAAGATCTCCTCCTGCACACCAGATGGCGCCGCTCGACAGACGGAGCGAGAGAATATGTGTGTGTTTGGGTTAGAAGACGTGAGAGCGCAGAGTAATGTCACACACACTCTCAGTCCCAGCAGCTCTGGAGTGTGTGATGTCACATAACGACCGCTGATGTGTTTCCTGTTGTCTTGTGTCCCGGTGCTGTTTGAGAAATGACCCTTTCTCTCAGAGACGAGTAAAAGCAAAACTTTACAGGAGTAATGTTTCGGCTGATGTTCTGTTTCTATAGCATTATGCAGATTTACTGTAGGCTGTGTGTGTGTGTGTGTGTGTGTGTGTGTGTGTGTGTGTGTGTGTGTAACGTTGACACACTGTTGCTCCCAAAAACATTTAATGAGCTCAAGTAAAACAAACGTCATCTCTGATCTCATTAAACGTTTCTTCTTTGCATTTTCTTTATTATCTATATTTAGGTTGTGTCCCTCACTCTCTGTGTGCTTTAGACCATTGTTTGATTTGTACTTCAACACTTTTTATTATTTTTATCACCTGATGAACACCTAAATGGTTGAAATATTAATTTATTGGATGTTAAAGGGTCATGAAACACATTTGGGCTGCGCACAGATGTACAGGCTGCACTGAGAGCACTAAACGCTCAACATTAACGCTGGATCTTTTGAAGGGGCGCGTGAGAGAGCACTTTACTCACCGACGGGACGGTAGCCTGATTAAAACATCAATAACAAAAAATCTAAACAAATGAGCGTCGCTCACACAGAGAAACTCAGTTACGGTAAACATTACGTGTGGAGTTTTTATATTTATAGCAGACGATACCGTTTAGCGTCACATGACCAAGAGTGCTGTTTTCCTGAATACTGTCATGATGTGAAACTGATATCATGTGACAGTTCCATAAACAATTAATTAACCTTAAGTCACTTGCATTTGAGATGCAATATTGACTGTTTTTGTTCAATTTCAGCAGCAAAAATAATTCCAAACAATGATCCCAGCAGAACCACAGCGCCTCTCACAGCAACAGTGTGTTCTGAATGAGTCGGATGAGTCAAAGATTCAATGACTCGCTCCTGAACTAGTGTAAATTATTTAATTTTTGCAACAGCCCTATAGTGTCTTATTATAATTTATTAATAAAATGTAAGAACATAAAATGAAAGCTGAATCACAGCCTATATCTAATAAGATTGGGGAAAAAGGCCCTTTATAAAAGTTAAAAATATTACAAATATGCAGATTTAAATATGCCAAAGCTGATTGAACGCTGGTGAGAATATTGCTTCTGAATAAATGACATTTACAACAACAACAAAAAAACACATCAAATTTCATTCTGGACAAGCGCATTTTTAACCCGGACCAGTGAATGACAGATTTACCTGTCCGGAGGACACGCATGTGAACGGGCCTAATGTTCTGCTAACATGAGTGGAAATTGGTTAGTTTTGTGTTTTTATGAGCAATTTCGTTCTTCCAGGTTGAAAAGCAAAGTCAAAGTAGACCGAGTCACAGAGTGTGAGGTAGAAGTGTGCCTTCGGAGTAATTTAAACAAATGGAATCTAGTGTGTCACTGGTTGTTCTCTCCCCCTCTCCACTCCCACTTTTCCACAACTTTACACGCCCATTTCTAGAGACTTTACAACTCTTGGTGTGAGGGAGCAGCTAAAACGGGTTCATGGGACAGGCAGTGTATGTCGCCACGTGCCGTTCTCTTCTGTTGTTGGGAGTTGGGATGTTTGTTGCCGGTACTCCTGCTCCGGTCGCTTTAGGTGTGTGTGTGTGCACGTGTGTGTTTTTCAGCATTTTTCTTGTGGTCATCAGCCTCATGGACTGCTAGCGTCCTGCCAAACCAATCTGCGGTCCGCCTGTGAGTAATGTAATGTGAGTAATGCTGGATCAGTGACGGCCTGCCGAGTCTGCGCTGGACACAGCCTTAGTCCCACGTGAGCGGTGTCACATGGCATGTTTCTCTCGTTACAGCTGTGACATGGAAGAACGCAAGCGCTCGCTCTCCTCTCCGACTGAAACGGTCGCTCTCCTCTCTGACTGAAGCGGTCGCTCTCCTCTCTGACTGAAGCGGTCGCTCTCCTCTCTGACTGAAGCGGTCGCTCTCCTCTCTGACTGAAGCGGTCCCTCTCCTCTCTGACTGAAGCGGTCCCTCTCCTCTCCTCTCCTCTCTCCTCTGACTGGAGCGGTCGCTCTCCTCTCCGACTGAAGCGGTCGCTCTCCTCTCCTCTCGACTGAAGCGGTGTCGCTCTCCTCTCCTCTCTCCGACTGAGCGGTCGCTCTCCTCTCCTCTCCGACTGAGGCGGTCGCTCTCCTCTCTCTCCGACTGAAGCGGTCGCTCTCCTCTCCTCTCCGACTGAAGCGGTCGCTCTCCTCTCTCTCCGACTGAAGCGGTCGCTCTCCTCTCCTCTCCGACTGAAGCGGTCGCTCTCCTCTCCTCTCCGACTGAAGAGGTCGCTCTCCTCTCCTCTCCTCTCCTCTCTGACTGAAGAGGTCGCTCTCCTCTCCTCTCTGACTGAAGAGGTCGCTCTCCTCTCCTCTCTGACTGAAGAGAGTCGCTCTTCTCTCCTCTCTGACTGAAGCGGTCGCTCTCCTCTCCTCTCCTCTCTGACTGAAGAGGTCGCTCTTCTCTCCTCTCTGACTGAAGAGGTCGCTCTCCTCTCCTCTCCTCTCTGACTGAAGAGGTCGCTCTTCTCTCCTCTCCGACTGAAGCGGTCGCTCTCCTCTCTCTCCGACTGAAAGCAGTCGCTCTCCTCCTCTCCGACTGAAGAGGTCGCTCTCCTCTCTCTCCGACTGAAGAGGTGGCTCTCTCCCTCTCCGACTGAAGCAGTCGCTCTCCTCTCCGACTGAAGCAGTGGCTCTCCTCTCCTCTCCGACTGAAGAGGTCGCTCTCCTCTCCTCGCTGACTGAAGAGGTCGCTCTCCTCTCCTCTCCTCGCTGACTGAAGAGGTCGCTCTCCTCTCCGACTGAAGCGGTCGCTCTCCTCTCCGACTGAAGCGGTCGCTCTCCTCTCCTCTCCGACTGAAGCGGTCGCTCTCCTCTCCTCTCCGACTGAAGCGGTCGCTCTCCTCTCCTCTCCGACTGAAGCGTGGCTCGCTCTCCTCTCCTCCGACTGAAGAGGTCGCTCTCCTCTCTGGACTGAAGCGGTCGCTCTCTCCTCTCCTCTCTGACTGAGGCGGTGCTCTCCTCTCCTCTCTCTCTGACTGAAGCGGTGGCTCTCCTCTCCTCTCTCTCTCTGACTGAAGCGGTGCTCTCCTCTCCTCTCCGACTGAAGCGATCGCTCTCCTCTCCTCTCCGACTGAAACGGTCGCTCTCCTCTTTGACTGAAGAGGTCGCTCTCCTCTCCTCTCTCTGACTGAAAGTCGCTCTCCTCTCCTCTCTGACTGAAGGCGGTCGCTCTCCCCTCCTCTCTGACCAGCGGTCGCTCTCTCTCTCTCTGACTGAAGAGTCGCTCTCCTCTCCTCTCTGACTGAAGAGGTCGCTCTCCTCTCCTCTGACTGAAGAGGTCGCTCTCCTCTCCTCTCCGACTGAAGAGGTCGCTCTCCTCTTCTCTCCTCTCCTCTCTGACTGAAGCGGTCGCTCTCCTCTCCTCTCTGACAGAGCGGTCGCTCTCCTCTCCTCTCTGACTGAGCGGTGGCTCTCCTCTCCTCTCCTCTCTGACTGAAGCGGTTGCTCTCCTCTCCTCTCTGACTGAAGCGCGCTCTCTCTCCTCTCTGACTGAAGCGGTGCTCTCCTCTCCTCTCCTCTCCTCTCTCTCTCCTCTCCTCTCCTCTCCTCTCCTCTCCTCTCTGACTGAAGGCGGTCGCTCTCCTCTCCTCTCCTCTCCTCTCTGACTGAAGCGGTCGCTCTCCTCTCCTCTCTGACTGAAGCGGTCGCTCTCCTCTCCTCTCTGACTGAGCGGTCGCTCTCTCCTCTCCTCTCTGACTGAAGCTCCTCTCCTCTCCGCTGAAGGTCGCTCTCCTCTCCTCTCCTCTCTCCTGACTGAAGCGGTCGCTCTCTCCTCTCCTCTCTGACTGAAGCGGTCGCTCTCCTCTCCTCTCCGACTGAAGCGGTCGCTCTCCTCTCCTCTCCTCTCCGACTGAGCGGTCGCTCTCCTCTCCTCTCCTCTCTGACTGGGCGGTCGCTCTCCTCTCCTCTCTCCGACTGAAGAGGTCGCTCTCCTCTCCTCTCTGACTGAAGCGGTCGCTCTCCTCTCCTCTCCTCTCCTCTCCTCTCCTCTCCTCTCTCTCTCTCTCTCCTCTCCTCTCCTCTCCTCTCCTCTCCTCTCTGACTGAAGCGGTCGCTCTCTCTCCTGACTAGGCGGTCGCTCTCCTCTCCTCTCCTCTCTGACTGAAGAGGTCGCTCTCCTCTCCTCTCCGACTGAAGAGGTCGCTCTCCTCTCCTCTCCTCTCCTCTCCTCTCCTCTCTGACTGAAGCGGTCGCTCTCCTCTCTGACTGAAGCGGTCGCTCTCCTCTCCTCTCTGACTGAAGCGGTCGCTCTCCTCTCCTCTCTGACTGAAGCGGTCGCTCTCCTCTCCTCTCCGACTGAAGAGGTCGCTCTCCTCTTCTCTCTGACTGAAGCGGTCGCTCTCTTCTCCTCTCCTCTCCTCTCCTCTCCTCTCCTCTCTGACTGAAGCGGTCGCTCTCCTCTCCTCTCTGACTGAAGCGGTCGCTCTCCTCTTCTCTCTGACTGAAGCGGTCGCTCTCCTCTCCTCTCCTCTCTGACTGAAGCGGTTGCTCTCCTCTCCTCTCTGACTGAAGCGGTCGCTCTCCTCTCCTCTCTGACTGAAGAGGTCGCTCTCCTCTCCTCTCTGACTGAAGAGGTCGCTCTCCTCTCCTCTCTGACTGAAGAGGTCGCTCTCCTCTCCTCTCTGACTGAAGAGGTCGCTCTCCTCTCCTCTCCGACTGAAGAGGTCGCTCTCCTCTCCTCTCTCTCTGACTGAGAAATTCGCTCTCCTCTCCTCTCCGACTGAAGCGGTCGCGCTCCTCTCCTCTCTGACTGAAGCGGTCGCTCTCCTCTTCTCTCCTCTCCTCTCTGACTGAGGCGGTCGCTCTCTCTCCTCTCCTCTCCTCTCTGACTGAAGCGGTCGCTCTCCTCTTCTCTCTCTCTCCTCTCTGACTGAAGCGGTCGCTCTCCTCTTCTCTCCTCTCCTCTCTGACTGAAGCGGTCACTCTCCTCTCCTCTCTGACTGAAGCGGTGCCTCCTCTCCTCTCCTCTCCTCTCTGACTGAAGCGGTCGCTCTCCTCTCTGACTGAGCGGTCGCTCTCTCCTCTCTCTTCTCTCCTCTCCTCTCTGACTGAAGCGGTCGCTCTCCTCTTCTCTCCTCTCCTCTCTGACTGAAGCGCGGTCTCCTCTCCTCTCCTCTCCTCCTCTCTGACTGAAGCGGTCGCTCTCCTCTTCTCTCCTCTCCTCTCTGACTGAAGCGGTCGCTCTCCTCTTCTCTCCTCTCCTCTCTGACTGAAGCGGTCACTCTCCTCTCCTCTCTGACTGAAGCGGTCGCTCTCCTCTCCTCTCCTCTCTGACTGAAGCGGTCACTCTCCTCTCTCTCTGACTGAAGCGGTCGCTCTCCTCTCTCCTCTCCTCTCTCTCCTCTCTCTCTGAAGCGGTTGCTCTCCTCTCCTCTCTGACTGAAGCGGTCGCTCTCCTCTCCTCTCCTCTCTGACTGAAGGCGGTCGCTCTCCTCTCCTCTCCTCTCCTCTCTGACTGAAGCGGTCGCTCTCCTCTCCTCTGACTGAAGCGGTCGCTCTCCTCTCCTCTCCTCTCTGACTGGGCGGTCGCTCTCTCTCCTCTCCTCTCCTCTCTGACTGAAGCGGTCGCTCTCCTCTCCTCCTCTGACTGAAGCGGTCGCTCTCCTCTCCTCTCCTCTCTGACTGAAGCGGTCGCTCTCCTCTCCTCTCCTCTCCTCTCTGACTGAAGGCGGTCGCTCTCCTCTCCTCTCCTCTCTGACTAGGCAGTCGCTCTCCTCTCTCTCTGACTGAAGGCGGTCGCTCTCCTCTCCTCTCCTCCTCTCTCTCTCTGACTGAAGAGGTTGCTCTCCTCTCTCTCTCTCTCCTCTCTCTCTGACTGAGGCGGTCGCTCTCCTCTCCTCTCTGACTGAAGCGGTCGCTCTCCTCTCCTCTGACTGAAGCGGTCGCTCTCCTCTCCTCTGACTGAAGCGGTCGCTCTCCTCTCCTCTGACTGAAGCGGTCGCTCTCCTCTTCTCTCTGACTGACGGTCGTGGCTCTCCTCTTCTCTCTGACTGAAGCGGTCGCTCTCCTCTCCTCTCCTCTCTGACTGAAGCGGTTGCTCTCCTCTCCTCTCTGACTGAAGCGGTCGCTCTCCTCTCCTCTCTGACTGAAGAGGTCGCTCTCCTCTCCTCTCTGACTGAAGAGGTCGCTCTCCTCTCCTCTCCTCTCTGACTGAAGAGGTCGCTCTCCTCTCCTCTCCGACTGAAGAGGTCGCTCTCCTCTCTGACTGAAGCGGTCGCGCTCCTCTCCTCTCTGACTGAAGCGGTCGCTCTCCTCTCCGACTGAAGAGGTCGCTCTCCTCTTCTCTCCTCTCCTCTCTGACTGAAGCGGTCGCTCTCCTCTCCTCTCTGACTGAAGCGGTCGCTCTCCTCTTCTCTCTGACTGAAGCGGTCGCTCTCCTCTCCTCTCCTCTCCTCTCTGACTGAAGCGGTTGCTCTCCTCTCCTCTCTGACTGAAGCGGTGGCTCTCCTCTCTCTCTGACTGAAGAGGTCGCTCTCCTCTCCTCTCTGACTGAAGAGGTCGCTCTCCTCTCCTCTCTGACTGAAGAGGTCGCTCGCCTCTCTCTCTCTGAAGAGGCCGCTCTCTCCTCTCTCTCCTCTCTGACTGAAGAGGTCGCTCTCCTCTCCTCTCTGACTGAAGAGGTCGCTCTCTTCTCCTCTCCTCTCTGACTGAAGAGGTCGCTCTCTCTCTCTCTCCTCTCTGACTGAAGAGGTCGCTCTCCTCTCCTCTCCGACTGAAGAGGTCGCTCTCCTCTCTGACTGAAGCGGTCGCTCTCCTCTCTCCTCTCTGACTGAAGCGGTCGCTCTCCTCTCCTCTCCGACTGAAGAGGTCGCTCTCCTCTTCTCTCCTCTCCTCTCTGACTGAAGCGGTCGCTCTCCTCTTCTCTCCTCTCCTCTCTGACTGAAGCGGTCGCTCTCCTCTCCTCTCCTCTCTGACTGAAGCGGTCGCTCTCCTCTCCTCTCTGACTGAAGCGGTCGCTCTCCTCTCCTCTCCTCTCCTCTCTGACTGAAGCGGTTGCTCTCCTCTCCTCTCTGACTGAAGCGGTCGCTCTCCTCTCCTCTCTGACTGAAGCGGTCGCTCTCCTCTCCTCTCCTCTCTGACTGAAGCGGTCGCTCTCCTCTCCTCTCCTCTCTGACTGAAGCGGTCGCTCTCCTCTCCTCTCTGACTGAAGCGGTCGCTCTCCTCTCCTCTCTGACTGAAGCGGTCGCTCTCCTCTCCTCTCCTCTCCTCTCTGACTGAAGAGGTCGCTCTCCTCTCCTCTCCTCTCCTCTCTGACTGAAGCGGTCGCTCTCCTCTCCTCTCTGACTGGCGGTCGCTCTCTCTCTCCTCTCTGACTGAAGCGGTCGCTCTCCTCTCCTCTCTCTCTGACTGAAGAGGTTCGCTCTCCTCTCTCTCCTGACTGAAGAGTCGCTCTCCTCTCCTCTCCTCCTCTCTGACTGAAGAGGTCGCTCTCCTCTCCTCCTCTCTCTCTGACTGAAGCGGTCGCTCTCTCCTCTCCCTCTCTGAAGAGTCGCTCTCCTCTCTCTCCTGACTGAAGGCGGTCGCTCTCCTCTCCTCTCCTCTCCTCTCCTCTCCTCTCTGACTGAAGCGGTCGCTCTCCTCTCCTCTCCTCTCCTCTCTCTCTGACTGGGCGGTCGCTCTCCTCTCCTCTCTCCTCTCCTCTCTCTCTCTCTCTGACTGAAGCGGTCGCTCTCTCCTCTCCTCTCCTCTCCTCTCTGACTGAAGAGGTCGCTCTCCTCTCCTCTCTGACTGAATCGGTCGTGATAGTCCGTCAGCGCCGTGGGTGGAAACGTGCAGATTAATGGGCGGTAATATTATAATAGATCCTCTTCCTATGTCAGAAGGGGAGAGAAATCTTAGCGGCTCGTTGTTTCACAGGCTTGCAGGGAAAGGCTTACCAAAACACAGTTACTGGGTTCTGCTGTTTCATGTGTTCTGGGTTGGACCCGATTATAGCACTTAAACAGAAAAGGTCAGATTTTCATGATATGCCCCCTTTAAATCTATTTGAATGAATGATTGAATGCCTCAGACTTCACTTGTTTCATTACTGGATGAATCAGCATTTTTCAACAAATCTCTTGAATGAATGATGCCATTGATGTCATTGATACGATATTTATCTGTAAGTTACTGTCAGAAGGTGATTTACTGTATTCTGATCGCTACGTAGACATCATTGTTTATATCTGAACTATAACCAGTTCTTCAGTGATAATCTGAGTTATTGTAAGACACAAATAACGATCATATCTATACATGACAACGGCTCTCTCTGGATCAGATCAAACGTAATACTACTCTGGATCTGAATGTTTGCTGAGGTTTATTAGAGCAAAATTGCGGTCATTTAGGAATCAGATTGCATGGCATTTGACTTGAGATCATCTTTTAATGATTAATCGTGCAGCTCTGTGTAAAATGAGAGTTTGGGTTCTCTTAAATCATTGTTTACATGAATGTGCCAAGTCTGGCTGTGACAAATTCATATTAGGAAGTTTAATTATTCACTGGAAATTCTTATTTGAAATAAGACTCTTTAACCGTTCCTGTATCAGTTACTGTGCGTGGACTGTAAGGTTCCATGTGTTTCCTCACAGGCTGTTCGCTGTTACGAGTCTCTCATCCAGAAAGCTGAAGGGAAGGTGGATCCCGAGTTCTTCTGCCAGCTGGGGCACTTCAACCTCTTACTGGAGGAGTATCCTAAAGGTGCGAGTATCCCTGACACACACTGACACGCATGACTCACGCCTGAGTAGCGGCACGTAACACTTGTGTCTCTTTGTGTTGCAGCATTATCGGCGTACCAGCGGTACTACAGTTTACAATCAGACTACTGGAAGGTGAGCCGCCGCAATAAATCATACATTAGATAGAGTGTGTCTCTGAGTCTGAGCGTGAGTCTCTGAGTCTGAGCGTGAGTCTCTGAGTCTGAGCGTGAGTCTCTGAGTCTGAGCGTGAGTCTCTGAGTCTGAGCGTGAGTCTCTGAGTCTGAGCGTGAGTCTCTGAGTCTGAGCGTGAGTCTCTGAGTCTGAGCGTGAGTCTCTGAGTCTGAGCGTGAGTCTCTGAGTCTGAGCGTGAGTCTCTGAGTCTGAGCGTGAGTCTCTGAGTCTGAGCGTGAGTCTGAGCGTGAGTCTGAGCGTGAGTCTGTCTGTCTGAGCGTCTGTCTGAGCGTCTGTCTGAGCGTCTGTCTGAGCGTCTGTCTGAGCGTCTGTCTGAGCGTCTGTCTGAGCGTCTGTCTGAGCGTCTGTCTGTCTGTCTGAGCGTCTGTCTGAGCGTCTGTCTGAGCGTCTGTGTCTGAGCGGCTGTGTCTGAGCGGCTGTGTCTGAGCGGCTGTGTCTGAGCGTCTGTCTGTCTGTGTCTGAGCGTCTGTCTGTCTGTGTCTGAGCGTCTGTCTGTCTGTGTCTGAGCGTCTGTCTGTCTGTGTCTGAGCGTCTGTCTGTCTGTCTGTGTCTGAGCGTCTGTCTGTCTGTGTCTGAGCGTCTGTCTGTCTGTGTCTGTCTGTCTGTGTCTGAGCGGCTGTGTCTGAGCGGCTGTGTCTGAGCGGCTGTGTCTGAGCGGCTGTGTCTGAGCGGCTGTGTCTGAGCGGCTGTGTCTGAGCGGCTGTGTCTGAGCGGCTGTGTCTGTGTGTCTGAGCGTCTGTCTGTCTGTGTCTGAGCGTCTGTCTGTCTGTGTCTGAGCGTCTGTCTGTCTCTGAGCGTCTTTGTCTGTGTCTGAGCGTCTGTCTGTCTGTGTCTGAGCGTCTGTCTGTCTGTGTCTGAGCGTCTGTCTGTGTCTGAGCGTCTGTCTGTGTCTGAGCGTCTGTCTGTGTCTGAGCGTCTGTCTGTGTCTGAGCGTCTGTCTGTGTCTGAGCGTCTGTCTGTTTCTGAGCGTCTGTCTGTCTCTGAGCGTCTTTGTCTGTGTCTGAGCGTCTGTCTGTCTGTGTCTGACCGTCTGTCTGTCTGTGTCTGACCGTCTGTGTCTGAGCGTCTGTCTGAGTCTGAGCGTCTGTCTGTCTGTGTCTGAGCGTCTGTCTGTCTGTGTCTGAGCGTCTGTCTGTCTGTGTCTGAGCGTCTGTCTGTGTCTGAGCGTCTGTGTGTCTGAGCGTGCGTCTGTCTGTGTCTGAGCGTGCGTCTGTCTGTGTCTGAGCGTGCGTCTGTGTCTGTCTGAGCGTGCGTCTGTATCTGTCTGAGCGTGCGTCTGTGTCTGTCTGAGCGTGCGTCTGTCTCTGTCTGAGCGTGCGTCTGTCTCTGAGTGTCTGTCTGTCTCTGATCGTCTGTCTGTCTGTATCTGAGCGGTTGTCTGTCTGTGTCTGAGCATCTGTCTGTCTGTGTCTGACCGACCGTCTGTCTGTGTCTGAGCGTCTGTCTGTGTTCTGTCTGAGCGTCTGTCTGTCTTTCTCTGAGCGTCTGTCTGTCTCTGAGCGTCTGTCTGTCTCTGAGCGTCTGTCTGTCTCTGAGCGTCTATCTGTCTGTCTGAGCGTCTGTCTGTCTTTCTCTGAGCGTCTGTCTGTCTCTAAACGTCTGTCTGTCTCTGAGTGTCTGTCTCTGTCTGAGCGTCCGGCTGTCTCTGAGTGTCTGTCTGTCTGTATCTGAGCGTCTGTCTGAGCGTCTGTCTGTCTGTGTCTGAGCGTCTGTCTGTCTGTGTCTGAGCGTCTGTCTGTGTCTGAGCGTCTGTCTGTCTGTGTCTGAGCGTCTGTCTGTATCTGAGCGGTTGTCTGTCTGTGTCTGAGCATCTGTCTGTCTGTGTCTGACCGACCGTCTGTCTGTGTCTGAGCGTCTGTCTGTCTCTGAGCGTCTGTCTGTCTCTGAGCGTCTATCTGTCTGTCTGAGCGTCTGTCTGTCTTTCTCTGAGCGTCTGTCTGTCTCTAAACGTCTGTCTGTCTCTGAGTGTCTGTCTCTGTCTGAGCGTCCGTCTGTCTCTGAGTGTCTGTCTGTCTGTATCTGAGCGTCTGTCTGTGTCTGAGCGTCTGTCTGTCTGTGTCTGAGCGTCTGTCTGTGTCTGAGCGTCTGTCTGTGTCTGAGCGTCTGTCTGTGTCTGAGCGTCTGTCTGTGTCTGAGCGTCTGTCTGTGTCTGAGCGTCTGTCTGTCTGTGTCTGAGCGTCTGTCTGTATCTGAGCGGTTGTCTGTCTGTGTCTGAGCATCTGTCTGTCTGTGTCTGACCGACCGTCTGTCTGTGTCTGAGCGTCTGTCTGTGTCTGAGCGTCTGTCTGTGTCTGAGCGTCTGTCTGTCTGTGTCTGAGCGTCTGTCTGTCTCTAAACGTCTGTCTGTCTCTGAGTGTCTGTCTCTGTCTGAGCGTCCGTCTGTCTCTGAGTGTCTGTCTGTCTGTATCTGAGCGTCTGTCTGTTTCTGAGCGTCTGTCTGTATCTGAGCGTCTGTCTGTATCTGAGCGGTTGTCTGTCTGTGTCTGAGCGTCTGTCTGTGTCTGAGCGTCTGTCTGTGTCTGAGCGTCTGTCTGTCTGTTTCTGAGCGTCTGTCTGTGTCTGAACGTCTGTCTGTCTGTGTCTGAGCGTCTGTCTGTGTCTGAGCGTCTGTCTGTGTCTGAGCGTCTGTCTGTCTGTTTCTGAGCGTCTGTCTGTCTGTGTCTGAGCGTCTGTCTGTGTCTGAGCGTCTGTCTGTCTGTTTCTGAGCGTCTGTCTGTCTGTGTCTGAGCGTCTGTCTGTCTGTGTCTGAGCGGTTGTCTGTCTGTGTCTGAGCGTCTGTCTGTGTCTGAGCGTCTGTCTGTGTCTGAGCGTGCGTCTGTCTGTGTCTGAGCGTGCGTCTGTCTGTGTCTGAGCGTGCGTCTGTCTCTGTCTGAGCGTGCGTCTGTCTCTGAGTGTCTGTCTGTCTCTGATCGTCTGTCTGTCTGTATCTGAGCGGTTGTCTGTCTGTGTCTGAGCATCTGTCTGTCTGTGTCTGACCGACCGTCTGTCTGTGTCTGAGCGTCTGTCTGTGTTCTGTCTGAGCGTCTGTCTGTCTTTCTCTGAGCGTCTGTCTGTCTGTCTTTCTCTGAGCGTCTGTCTGTCTGTCTCTGAGCGTCTGTCTGTCTGTGTCTGAGCGTCTGTCTGTGTCTGAGCGTCTGTCTGTGTCTGAGCGTCTGTCTGTCTTTCTCTGAGCGTCTGTCTGTCTTTCTCTGAGCGTCTGTCTGTGTCTGAGCATCTGTCTGTGTCTGAACGTCTGTCTGTCTGTGTCTGAGCGTCTGTCTGTGTCTGAGCGTCTGTCTGTGTCTGAGCGTCTGTCTGTGTCTGAGCGTCTGTCTGTATCTGAGCGTCTGTCTCTGTCTGAGCGTGCGTCTGTCTGTCTGTCTGTCTCTGAGCGTCTGTCTGTCTTTCTCTGAGCGTCTGTCTGTGTCTGAGCGTCTGTCTGTGTCTGAACGTCTGTCTGTCTGTGTCTGAGCGTCTGTCTGTGTCTGAGCGTCTGTCTGTCTCTGAGTGTCTGTCTGTCTGTATCTGAGCGTCTGTCTGTTTCTGAGCGTCTGTCAGTATCTGAGCGTCTGTCTGTATTTGAGCGGTTGTCTGTCTGTGTCTGAGCGTCTGTCTGTCTGTGTCTGAGCGTCTGTCTGTGTCTGAGCGTCTGTATCTGAGCGTCTGTCTGTGTCTGAGCGTCTGTCTGTGTCTGAGCGTCTGTCTCTGTCTGAGCGTGCGTCTGTCTGTCTGTGTCTGAGCGTCTGTCTCTGTCTGAGCGTGCGTCTGTCTGTCTGTGTCTGAGCGTCTGTCTGTGTCTGAGCGTCTGTATCTGAGCGTCTGTCTGTATCTGAGCGTCTGTCTCTGTCTGAGCGTGCGTCTGTCTGTCTGTCTGTCTCTGAGCGTCTGTCTTTCTGTGTCTGAACGTCTGTCTGTCTGAGTCTGAGCGTCTGTCTGTCTGTGTCTGAGCGTCTGTCTGTCTGTGTCTGACCGTCTGTCTGTCTGTGTCTGAGCGTCTGTCTGTCTTTCTGTGTCTGTCTGTGTCTGAACGTCTGTCTTTCTGTGTCTGAACGTCTGTCTGTCTGTGTCTGAACGTCTGTCTGTCTGTGTCTGACCGTCTGTCTGTCTGTGTCTGACCGTCTGTCTGTGTCTGAGCGTCTGTCTGTCTTTCTGTGTCTGTCTGTGTCTGCACGTCTGTCTTTCTGTGTCTGAACGTCTGTCTGTCTGTGTCTGAACGTCTGTCTGTCTGTGTCTGACCGTCTGTCTGTCTCTGAGCGTCTGTCTGTCTTTCTGTGTCTGTCTGTGTGTCTGAGTGTCTGTCTGTGCCTGTTTGTGTCTGTCTGTGTCTGACTGTCTGTGTCTGAGCGTCTGTCTGTCTGTGTCTGACCGTCTGTCTGTCTGTGTCTGACCGACCGTCTGTCTGTGTCTGACCGACCGTCTGTCTGTGTCTGACCGTCTGTCTGTCTGACCGTCTGTCTGTCTGAGCGTCTGTCTGTCTGTGTCTGAGCGTCTGTCTGTCTGTCCGTCTCTGAGCGTGCGTCTGTCTCTGTCTGAGCGTGCGTCTGCGTCTGTCTCTGTCTGAGCGTGCGTCTGTCTCTGTCTGAGCGTCTGTCTGAGCGTGCGTCTGTCTGTGTCTGTGTGAGCGTCTGTCTGTCTGTGTCTGAGCGTCTGTCTGTCTGTGTCTGAGTGTCTGTCTGTCTGAGTCTGAGCGTCTGTCTGTCTGAGTGTCTGTCTGAGCGTCTGTCTGTGCCTGTTTGTGTCTGTCTGTGTCTGACTGTCTGTGTCTGAGCGGCTGTCTGTCTCTGAGCGTCTGTCTGTCTGTGTCTGACCGTCTGTCTGTCTGTCTGTCCGACCGTCTGTCTGTGTCTGACCGTCTGTCTGTGTGTGTCTGAGTGTCTGTCTGTGTCTGTCTGAGCGTCTGTCTGTTTGTGTCTGTCTGTGTCTGACCGTCTGTCTGTCTGAGTGTCTGTCTGTGTGTCTGAGTGTCTGTCTGAGCGTCTGTCTGTGTCTGACTGTCTGTGTCTGAGCGGCTGTCTGTCTCTGAGCGTCTGTCTGTCTGTGTGTGTCTGACCGTCTGTCTGTCTGTGTCTGACCGTCTGTCTGTCTGTGTCTGAGCGTCTGTCTGTCTGTGTCTGTCTGTGTCTGTCTGAGCGTCTGTCTGTTTGTGTCTGTCTGTGTCTGACCGTCTGTCTGTCTGTCTCTGAGCGGCTGTCTCTGTGTTTGAGTGGCTGTCTGTCTCTGAGTGGCTGTCTGTGTCTGAGCGTCTGTCTGTCTGTCTCTGAGCGGCTGTCTCTGTGTTTGAGCGGCTGTCTCTGTGTTTGAGTGGCTGTCTGTCTCTGAGTGGCTGTCTGTGTCTGAGCGTCTGTCTTTGTCTTTCTGTGTGTGTCTGAGCGTCTGTCCGTCCGTCTGTTTCGAGTGTCTGTCTCTATGTCTGAGCGTCTGTCTGTCTGTGTGTGTCTGAGCGTCTGTCTGTCTGTGAGCGTGAGTGAGTGAGTAAGTGAGAGTGTGTGTTGATTTGACAGCTGTAGTGAACTCTTTGTGTGGTTCTCACTGTGACTGATGCAGGATTTCTCTGTAGATTCTGATTATTAGTGTTGAACTGAATCCACACACTCGTCTCCTCCTATAGAACGCTGCCTTTCTGTACGGCCTCGGGATGGTTTACTTCCATTACAATGCATTTCAGTGGTGAGTATCTCCACACCGATACCTCATACGTGTGTGAACGCAACATGTTTGATTGACATTTTGGACGCTCGTGACGTGGTGAATGAGCTCAGATGCACAGGCGAACATATTTTCCATGGCAATATTCAGGCATTTCTTTGCATCTCAAGCCACACGTGACGACGGGTTTACCTGCCGCCAGTCGATTTTTGTTATTTAGTTTGTCGTTGCCGTAGTTCCATTTTGACATGACATAACGCTTTGTGTTGCTCTTCATGGCTGTTTGTTTGCTCTCAGGGCGATCAAGGCATTTCAGGAGGTGCTGTACATCGACCCCGGCTTCTCTCGAGCAAAAGAGATCCATCTGCGTCTCGGCCTGATGTTCAAAGTCAACACAGACTACGAGTCAAGCTTAAAGGTGCGGTGCGAGTCACATGGTTTACAAACACTGTTACTGTACGTGTGGTAGTTCTCGGCAGGGTTCGTGAACTACTGTGATTTCACATGAAAACATTTACAGACTATTTCCAGATCAGTGACCAATCACAAGCATCTTAAGTCATCATTCTGATGCGGGACCTCTGACCTTGTCACCCTGATGCGGGACCTCTGACCTCGTCACCCTGACCGTGGGACCCCTGACCTCGTCACCCTGACCGCGTCACCCTTGACAAGGAAGTGCATTCATGAGTGTTCTGCATTGGAGCAGAAATATCATGGCATTAAATTAGGGCTCTGATTACTGTGATGCAGAACTGTACACTCACCTAAAGGATTATTAGGAACACACACTAATACTGTGTTTGACCCCCTTTCGCCTTCAGAACTGCCTTAATTCTACGTGGCATTGATTCAACAAGGTGCTGAAAGCATTCTTTAGAAATGTTGGCCCATATTGATAGGATAGCATCTTGCAGTTGATGGAGATTTGTGGGATGCACATCCAGGGCACGAAGCTCCCGTTCCACCACATCCCAAAGATGCTCTATTGGGTTGAGATCTGGTGACTGTGGGGGCCATTTTAGTACAGTGAACTCATTGTCATGTTCAAGAAACCAATTTGAAATTATTCGAGCTTTGTGACATGGTGCATTATCCTGCTGGAAGTAGCCATCAGAGAATGGGTACATGGTGGTCATAAAGGGATGGACATGGTCAGAAACAATGCTCAGGTAGGCCGTGGCATTTAAACGATGCCCAATTGGCACTAAGGGGCCTAAAGTGTGCCAAGAAAACATCCCCCACACCATTACACCACCACCACCAGCCTGCACAGTGGTAACAAGGCATGATGGATCCATGTTCTCATTCTGTTTACGCCAAATTCTGACTCTACCATCTGAATGTCTCAACAGAAATCGAGACTCATCAGACCAGGCAACATTTTTCCAGTCTTCAACTGTCCAATTTTGGTGAGCTTGTGCAAATTGTAGCCTCTTTTTCCTATTTGTAGTGGAGATGAGTGGTACCCGGTGGGGTCTTCTGCTGTTGTAGCCCATCCGCCTCAAGGTTGTGCGTGTTGTGGCTTCACAAATGCTTTGCTGCATACCTCGGTTGTAATGAGTGGTTATTTCAGTCAAAGTTGCTCTTCTATCAGCTTGAATCAGTCGGCCCATTCTCCTCTGACCTCTCCTCTAGCATCAACAAGGCATTTCCGCCCACAGGACTGCCACATACTGGATGTTTTTCCCTTTTCACACCATTCTTTGTAAACCCTAGAAATGGTTGTGCGTGAAAATCCCAGTAACTGAGCAGATTGTGAAATACTCAGACCGGCCGTCTGGCACCAACAACCATGCCACGCTCAAAATTGCTTAAATCACCTTTCTTTCCCATTCTGACATTCAGTTTGGAGTTCAGGAGATTGTCTTGACCAGGACCACACCCCTAAATGCATTGAAGCAACTGCCATGTGATTGGTTGATTAGATAATTGCATTAATGAGAAATTTGAACAGGTGTTCCTAATAATCCTTTAGGTGAGTGTATTTACTGTAATGCAGAAAGTCAGATTGTGTCTGAATAAATCAACAGCAGGTCAGACTCTTAAAGGGCCAGTTCACCCATTAATGAGAATCCTGGGATCATTTCCTCGCCCTGATGTCGCTCAAACCCGTCAGACTTTCCTTCCTCATATAAAGCCATTGAGTCTCTTCAGAACATCAGGAATAATCCGCTCGATCCGTATGGATCAGTTTCTCTTTATGAGCTTTCTGAAGCGTCAATGGAAGTTGCTTAGCCTGTCAATGGAGGACAGAAATCTTTCCATTTCATTACAGATCTCTTCACTTGTGTTCAGAAGATGAACGAGAGTCCGGCACGTTTAATCACTAAAGCAGAGGCCAGAAACATTTAAATAATAAATAACAGATTTCATAAGGCCCTACATTAAACTGCATGCACTGCAGAAATTATGAAATTATGTTCTTCCTCAGGATTTTTGTTTTTTAGTAGAAACTCTAAACATCCTTAAATCGAGACACATTTAATGAGATGCAAAATTAAGAAATAAAGTCTTGTTTTCTGAGAAACTGAACAAAATTAAGTGAGTTTGTGCTTAAAACAAGAACAAATATCTGTCATTGGTTATGAAATTGACTTACATTTGTTGATCTTTATGAACCCATTGGCAGATATTTGGTCTTGTTTAAATCATAAAATCACTTTGACATTAGCTTCCGTATGCAGGTGTTATTTCCTGAGGTGTAGCAGTGATAGATGGCTCTGTTTCCTGTGTGTCCGCAGCACTTTCAGCTGGCGCTCATCGACTCCAATCACTGCACTTTGTCCAAAGCTGAGAGTAAGTACCGCACCTTCAGCGTCTCACACACACTTCTGAGCACGCACTATTCACTAATGTCCTCCTGTGGTGGGAATCAAGTGGTTAATGTTGTTTATGTGTGTTTTTAATATGATTTAAGACTAACCATTGCTGAGTATTCTCTATATAAAACTCACTCGCATACACACACAAACACAGATACTCACTCGCATACACACACAAACACAGATACTCACTCGCATACACACAAACACAGATACTCACTCGCATACACACACAAACACAGATACTCACTCGCATACACACACAAACACAGATACTCACTCGCATACACACAAACACAGATACTCACTGCATACACACACAAACACAGATACTCACTGTACTCGCACACAAACACAGATACTCACTGCATACACACACAAACACATAGATACTCACTACACACAACACAGATACTCACTGCATATACGCACACAAACACAGATACTCACTCATACATACACACAAACACAGATACTCACTGTGTCACACACACACAGATACACACACACTCGCATACATACACAAAATACAGATATTCACTCGTGATACACACACAAACAGATACTCACTGTATACACACACAATACAGATACTCACTGGCATACACACACAGATACTCACTCGCATACACACACAGATACTCACTCGCATACGCACACAAACACAGATACTCACTAGCATACGCACACAAACACAGATACTCACTCGCATACGCACACAAACACAGATACACACACTCTCGCTCACTCGCATACACACAAACACAGATATTCACTCGCATACACACACAAACAGATACTCACTCGCATACACACACAAACAGATACTCACTCGCATACACACACAAACAGATACTCACTCGCATACACACACAGATACTCACTCGCATACACACACAGATACTCACTGCACTCACTCACACACAAACACAGATACTCACTCGCATACACACAAACACAGATACTCACTCGCATACGCACACAAACACAGATACACACACACTCTCGCTCTCGCATACACACAAACACAGATATTCACTCGCATACACGCACAAACAGATACTCACTCGCATACACACACAAACAGATACTCACTGCATACACACACACAGATACTCACTCGCATACACACACAGATACTCACTCGCATACACACACAGATACTCACTCGCATACACACACAGATACTCACTCGCATACACACACAAACACAGATACTCACTCGCATACGCACACAAACACAGATACTCACTCATACACGCATACACACAAACACAGATACTCACTCGCATACACACACAAACACAGATACTCACTCGCATACGCACACAAACACAGATACTCACTCGCATACACACACAAACACAGATACTCACTCGCATACGCACACAAACACAGATACTCACTCGCATACGCACACAAACACAGATACTCACTAGTATACACGACACAAACACAGATACTCACTCGCATACGCACACAAACACAGATACACACACACTCGCTCACTCGCATACACACAAACACAGATATTCACTCGCATACACACACAAACAGATACTCACTCGCATACACACACAAACAGATACTCACTCGCATACACACACAGATACTCACTCGCATACACACACAGATACTCACTCGCATACGCACACAAACACAGATACTCACTCGCATACGCACACAAACAGATACACACACACTCGCTCACTCGCATACACACAAACACAGATATTCACTCGCATACACACACAAACAGATACTCACTCGCATACACGCACAAACAGATACTCACTCGCATACACGCACAAACAGATACTCACTCGCATACACGCACAAACAGATACTCACTCGCATACACACACAAACAGATACTCACTCGCATACACACACAAACAGATACTCACTCGCATACACACACAAACACAGATACTCACTCGCATACGCACACACAGATACTCGCATACGCACACACAGATACTCACTCGCATACGCACACAAACACAGATACTCACTAGCATACGCACACAAACACATACTGCATACATACACGCAAACACAGATACTCACTCGCATACGCACACAAACACATACTCGCATACACACGCAAACACAGATACTCACTCGCATACGCACACACAGATACTCACTCGCATACGCACACAAACACAGATACTCACTAGCATACGCACACAAACACATACTCGCATACACACGCAAACACAGATACTCACTCGCATACGCACACACAGATACTCACTCGCATACGCACACAAACACAGATACTCACTAGCATACGCACACAAACACATACTCGCATACACACACAAACGCAGATACTCACTCGCATACACACACAAACACAGATACACACACACACTCGCTCACTCGCATACACACAAACACAGATACTCACTCGCATACATACAAACACAGATACTCACTTGCATACGCACACAAACACAGATACTCACTAGCATACGCACACAAACACATACTCACTAGCATACACACGCAAACACAGATACGCACACTCACTTGCTCACTCGCATACACACACAAACGCAGATACACACACTCGCTCACTCGCATACACACAAACACAGATACTCACTCGCATACATACAAACACAGATACTCACTTGCATACGCACACAAACACAGATACTCACTAGCATACGCACACAAACACATACTCGCATACACACGCAAACACAGATACGCACACTCACTTGCTCACTCGCATACACACACAAACACAGATACTCACTCGCATACACACACAAACACAGATACTCACTCGCATACGCACACAAACACGGATACACACACACTCGCTCACTCGCATACACACACACTCGCTCACTCGCATACACACACACTCGCTCACTCGCATACACACAAACACAGATACTCACTCGCATACACACAAACACAGATACTCACTAGCATACGCACACAAACACATACTCGCATACACACGCAAACACAGATACGCACACTCACTTGCTCACTCGCATACACACACAAACGCAGATACTCACTCGCATACACACACAAACACAGATACTCACTCGCATACGCACACAAACACGGATACACACACACTCGCTCACTCGCATACACACACACTCGCTCACTCGCATACACACACACTCGCTCACTCGCATACACACAAACACAGATACTCACTCGCATACACACAAACACAGATACTCACTCGCATACACACGCAAACACAGATACTCACTAGCATACACACGCAAACATACACACGCAAACACAGATACTCACTAGCATACACACGCAAACACAGATACTCACTCGCATACACACACAAACACAGATACTCACTCGCATACGCACACAAACACAGATACACACACTACACACTCACTCGCATACACACAAACACAGATATTCACTCGCATACACACAAACACACAGATACTCACTCGCATACACACAAACAGATACTCAAGATTCAAGATTCAAGAGTTTTATTTGTCACATACACAGTTATATACAGAATATACAACCGGCAGTGAAATGTAAACAGGTCCGCTCCATGGACAGTGCAAATTCACAGTTAAAAACACAAGGAAGAAATTATAATAGAAATATAGAAATAGGATATAAAAATATATACTATATATATATATATATATATATATATATATATATATATATATATATATATATATATATATATATATATATATGTCTATATCTGTAGAATTATAAATAATCAAGTCAAGAGAAAAAGGTAACAAATAAGGATAAAGTGGAATAAAATAATTGAAGTAGACTTTGCAGTGAGTAAACTGTAGACTTATAAATATGTGGTTAACAAATGTATAAAGAGTATAATGTGCAAACAGGTTTATGACAGGTTGTTACACAGTAACAACGAGAACAGAAAGTGCAGTGCAATGTCAGTGTATCGATGTTTATCCTGACGTGAAGTCACGTGATGTTAAGTTCAGGAGTCTGATGGCCTGGGGGAAGAAGCTCCTCCTGAGTCTCTCAGTTTTGGCCATCAGGAGCTTCGGAAGCGCTACCAGATGGTAGCAGCGTGAAATGAGGGTTTGCAGGGTGATTAGAGTCCTTGATGATCTTGGTAGCTCTACCTTTGCAGCGCTTGGTGTAGACGCCCTGCAGAGACGGAGAGCTGACCCTGAGATACGCTCGGATAAGCGCACTACTCTTTGCAGGACTTTGCGGTCATGACTGGTGTTGTTCCCATACCACGCTGTGATGCACTGAGTTAAAACACTTTCTATCGCCCCTAAATAGAAAAGTTTTCAGGATAGCTGGTGAAACTCTGAATTTCTCAGCTGGCGCAGTGGTACAGTCTTTGCCTGGCTTTTTCACCTGTGTCTGAATGTGAGCAGTCCAGGTCAGGTCCTCGGAGATGTTTACTCCCAGGTACTTGAAGCTGCTCACTCTCTCTACTGGTGACCCGCTGATCATGAGGGGGAGTATGTCCGTTGCTGTCTCTTCCTGAAGTCCACAATCATTTCTTTGGTCTTGCCAACATTCAGAGAGAGACAGTTGTCCTGGCACCATGATGTTAGATGCTCCACCTCGCCCAAGTATGCCGCCTCATTGTTGTTGGAAATGAGGCCCAGGACAACAGGATCATCAGCAAATTTGATGATAGAGGTGGAGCTGTGTGTGGACAAACAGTCATGCGTGTAGAGAGAGTAGAGCAGGGGGCTCAGGACACAGCCCTGTGGAGCTCCCACACTCAGGGTGATGGAGGTGGAGGTGGACTGGCCTATTCTCACCACCTGAGGCCTGCCAGTGAGGAAGTCCTCAATCCAGTGGCAGAGAGAAGGATTCAGGCCGAGATCCAGGAGTTTGGAGGTTAGCTTGGTGGGAACTATGGTGTTAAAGGCTGAGCTATAGTCAATAAATAGCAGTCTTACGTAGTTCCCACTTTTGCTGTCGATGTGAGTGAGGGAGGAGTGGAGGACATGAGAGATGGCATCTTCAGTCGATCTATTGGGACGATAGGCAAACTGAAGAGGGTCCAAAGTGTCAGGAATGAAGGCGCAAATGGTGTTTTTAATGAGTCTCTCAAAGACCTTCATGACTATAGACGTGAGAGCCACTGGACGATAGTCATTTAGGCAAGAGGGTTTACTGTTCTTAGGACAGGGATGATGGTGGATTTTTTGAAGGAGGTGGGGACCACAGATGTAGCGAGGACTCATTAAAGATAGATGTAAACAACCCTGCGAGTTGATCAGCACAGGACCGCAGAACACGACCTGAAATACCATCCGCCCGGCAGCTTTCTGACGCCCACACGCTTGAGTGCTCTCCGAACTTCATCCTCCGAGACAGAGATCACGTGATTGTTGCTGCTCTGAGTAATTTCTCTAACGCGCCACTTGGCGGAGTCGCGCTGCCGCGTTACAGTCAAAGCGAGCATAGAAAGAGTTTAACTCGCTTCACGAGCAACGGATCAACGCTTGCCTCTGCAGAGGATTTAGATCCAAAGGAGCAGATGGACCTCAGACCTGCCACATACGCGCCGCGAGTCGTTGAGTTGGAAATGAGACTCCACTCGGTCTTTATAACGGAGTTTTGCGGCTTTAACTGCTCGCCTGAGAGCATAGCAGGACGATCTGTATTCATTCATATTCCCTGAATGGAGACCGGCGTTGTAAGCAGCAGTGCGCATGCTCACTGCCGCGCGGATTGAATTGTCCACCCACGGTTTCTGATTTGAGAAGGACGCATTGTTATTGTTTGCGTGGCTTGCTCTGTAAGCGTGTTGATGAAGCAAAGCGCCACGCCTGTGAACTCGCTTTACGCCAGCTGAACTCGCTCGAACATGTCCCAATCCACATCGCCCAGAGCTGCCTGTAGCGCGGTCTTCTGAGTGGGGTGACTAACGCTTAACTTCCCGCCTCACCGGGGTTCCTGGAGGAGCTTTTGTTTGTATTCGGGAGTGAGGAAAATGGCATGATCCGGATCCGATTTGCCAACGCTGGAAGTGACCGCGCTTTATAGGCGTTTAAACGGAGAGTAGCAGTGATCCAGTGTGTTTGCTCGTGGTGGGGCAGGAGACGTGCTGGTGAAAGTTTGGCAGGACTTTCTTTAGGTTTGCTTTGTTAAAATCGCTCGCGACAATGAATGCCGCTGGCCGGATGTTGGTTTATGACGCCGCTGGCAACATCATGAAGGCCAGATAAAGCCAGCGCTGTGTCTGCCTGCGGTGTGGATGTAAACGGCGGTCGCGATAACCGCAGAAAACTCCTCGGCAGATAGAATGGGCGGCAGATGATTGTTAAATGTTCCAGATGAGGTGAGCAGGACCGCGAGAGAATGGTGATGTTCCTGGATCGCACCATTTTTGTTGATCATGAAACACACTCCACCGCTTTGATTTACCGCCCTCGCTGTTCTGTCCATCCGAAAACAGAGAAGTTCTCCCGACGCGCCACAGCTGTGTCCGGACCGCTGGCGTGAGCCATGTTTCAGACAAACAATAGATATT
>JAGHMJ010000029.1:1039157-1091657 GCA_018749465.1 Paracanthobrama guichenoti
CAGACACCACGTACCGCTCACTCACTCACACAGACAGACACACATTCGCTCACTCCCACTCCCACACAGAACACGCGTACACAGGCTCCACTCCCACTCACACAGACAGACACGCGTACACAGGCTCACTCCTCACACAGACCCACTGCGTACACACACGCTCCTCCTCACACACAGACACCGCAGCGTTACGCTCACTCCTCCACACAGACACCCGCTGCTCACTCACTCACACAGAGACACGCGTACCTGGGCTCACTCCTCCACACAGCAGACACGCGTACACAGGCTCACTCACTCACACACACAGACGCGTACACACGCTCCACTCCACTCACACAGACAGTGTACCGCTCACTCACTCACACGAACAGACACACGCTCCTCACTCCACTGAACAGACACCGCTCACTCCTCCATCACACAGACAGACCTGCTCCACTCACTCACTCCACAGACAGACACACGGCTCACTGCTCCACGAACCGAACTACGCTCACTCCACCACTCCACACAGACAGACACGCTCCACTCCTCCACAGACAGACACGCTCACTCACTCCACACGAACCAGACACGCGTACACGCTCCTCCTCCACAGACAGACACGCGTGCACCAGGCTCCACTCACTCACACAGGCAGACCACGCGTACACAGGCTCACTCCACTCCACTGAACACGCGTACACCGCTCGCTACTCACACAGACAGACCACGCTCCACTCCACTCACACAGACAGACACCGGCTCACTCCTGCACAGACAGACCACACGCTCCCACACAGACAGACACCTGCGCTCACCACAGACAGACCTGCGGCTCACTCGCTCACTGAACGAACCCCTGCGTGCACACACGCTCCACCCCAGACAGACACACGGCTCACTCCTCCCCTGCACAGACCCCGCGCTCCACTCACTCCTTTGCAGACAGACACCGTTACACCTCACTCCTCACACAGGACAGACACCGTACCGCTCACTCCTCCACAGACAGACACGTACCGCTCACTCCACTCCACACAGACGAACCTGCGTGCCACGCTCCACTCCTCCACGAACAGACCTTACCGCATTACACGCTCACTCTCCACAGACGAACCCTGCGTGCCGCTCACTCCACCTGCAGACAGACCTGCGTACGCTCACTCACACAGACAGACACCTGCGTGCGCTCCTCCACACGAGACAGACACCGCGTACTGCGGCTCACTCCACACAGACGGACCGCGTGCACCTGCGGCTCGCTCCTCCCGCACAGACCCCGTGCGGCTCCACTCCGCTCCGCACACGGACACCGTACTGCCCTCCTCACACGAACGAACACTGCGTACCGCGCTCTCACACAGACAGACACCGTACCGCGCTCCTCACTCACACGAACACACGCACACACTCACACGAACGAACCTACGCTCCTCACACGAACGAACCGCTCCTCCACACGAACGACACACACGCTCCCCGCACGAACCTGCATTACCACGCTCCACTCCTGCAGACAGACACGTACCGCTCACTCCACACAGGCAGACACCGCATTACACGCTCACTCACTCCACCAATTACACGTACAAGCTCACTCACTCACACAGACACCGCTCACTCACTCCACACGAACCATGCGCTCACTCCTCCACACAGACCTGCATTTGCATGCTCCACTCACACAGACCCACCGCATTACACGCGCTCCTCCACTCACCTGAACCTTACGTACACACGCTCACTCACACAGACAGACACGTACTGCGCTCCTCCTCCTGCAGACACCACGTACAGCTCCTCCTCCTTTGAACCCCACCACGATACACCGCGGCTCCACTCACTCACAGACCACACAGCTCACTCCTCCACACACAGACACGCTCCACTCCTCACTGGACACCGCTCCTCACTCCACACGGACACGTTACACCGCGGCTCCTCCACACAGACGGACACCGCTCCACTCCACTCCACACAGACAGACCTGCGTGCCTCACTCCCACACGGACGGACCTTACCGCGTGCCACCGCTCACTCACACAGGCAGACACACATTTACATCTCACAGGCAGACACGTGCCGCTCACTCCCACACACAGACAGACACCGCGCTCACTCCACACAGACAGGCGCTCACTCCTCCACAGACAGACACACGTACACTTGCTCACTCACTCCACAGACGAACCTGCGTACACGACTCACTCCTCCACACAGACAGACCACGCTGCTCACTCCACACAGACAGACACACGTACACGCTCCTCCGCACAGACCACACACCGCGTACACGGCTCATCACACAGACGCACAGTACCTGCGGCTCACTCCTCCCCGCACACAGACCAACGGCGTACACCGGCTGCCTCCGCACAGACACGCGTACACCGCAGCTCACTCCTCCCACACGAACACGCGTACCGCTCACTCCTCACACAGACAGACACCGCTCACTCTCCACACGAACGAACACACGTGCTCATCTCACACAGACACGTACACACTCCACAGACAGACACACGCTCCTCACTGCAGACCAGACGCCGGCTCCTCCACGGGCAGACACACGCTCCCACACGAACACCGTGCAGCTCCTCCCACACGGGCAGACACGTTACCGCTCACTCCTTTCAGACAGACACGCGTGCACACGCTCCACTCACTCCACGGACACCGTGCACACGCTCACTCACAGACAGACCTTACCGTACACACGCTCACTCACTCACGAACCACCGTACACCGCTCTCCACTCCACACGAACCACGCTCACTCCTCACACGAACCGCTCACTCCTCCACGAACCTGCGTACCGCTCACTCACTCACACGAACCCACACGTACACACGCTCCTCCACACAGACAGATGCGTGCGCTCCTCACTCCACACGAACCGTGCACAGAAGCTCACTCCACTCCGCACAGACACACGTGCACAAGCTCCATCCACTCACACCGCTCACACTCACTCCACAGACCTGCGGCTCCTCCTCCACACGGACACACGCTCCTCCACTCCACACAGACCACGCTCACTCCTCACGAACAGACACCGTGCGCGGCTCACTCACACGAACAGACACCGCGCTCACTCCTCCACACAGACGAACCTGCGTACGCGCTCCACTCCTCACTGCAGACAGACAGTACCGTACACCGACTCACTCTTTACAGACAGACGCCTGCGTTACACCGCGGCACTCACTCCACAGACAGACCATTACCGCTCACTCCACAGACAGACACGCGTGCAGCTCCTCCACGCAGACGGACACCGCATCACGGCTCACTCCGCACAGACAGACACGACTCCACTCCTCCACACAGACAGACACCGCGTGCCGCTCCTCCGCTAACACGGACAGACCTGCGTACACCACGCTCCTCACTCCACACGAACGCATTACACCGCTCACTCCTCCACACGAACACTGCATTACACCGCTCCACTCCTCCACCCACAGACACCGTGCCTGCGCTCCTCCACCACAGACAGACTGCGTCCTGCGCTCACTCACTCACACAGACACCGCGTGCTCCACTCCTCACGGACACGCGCTCACTCCACTCCACAGACACCGCTCCTCACTCCACGCAGACACCGCGCTCTGCTCATACACGGACTGCGTGCCTGCGGCTCCACTCCACGGACGGACACCGCGCTCCGCTCCTCCGCACCGGACAGACACCGCGTGCGGCGGCTCGCCACTCACACAGACAGACACCGTTACACTCACTCCCACAGACAGACACACGTACACCACGCTCCACTCTCACACAGACAGACACTGCGTACACACGCTCACTCCACTCACACAGACGAACCTGCGTGCACGCTCACCTCACACTGACAGACCTGCGGCTCCACGCTCCTCCACGAACAGACAGACCTGCGCTCACTCCACACAGACAGACACCACGCTCACTCACTCTCCCAGACAGAACCAGACGCTGCGGCCACAGACTCACACGTCCTCACACTCCAGACAGACACCAACGTACACCGCGCTCACTCCTCCACAGACAGACACGCGTGCCGACCTCACTCACTCCACACAGACACGACACGTACACACGCTCACTCACTCACACGAGCAGACCTTTACGTGCCGCGGCCTCACTCACTCCACAGACAGACATACCCGTACACCGCAGCTCCACTCCACTCCTGACAGACCTGCGCTCACGGCGCTCGCTCACACAGACAGACCTGCGCTGCGCTCACTCCCACTGGGCGGTTGCGTGCGGCTCCTCCGCGCGAGACGGACGCCGCGTGCACCGCGGCTCCGCTCCACTCCACGCAGCGGACCTGCGGTCTGGCTCACTCCGCACGGACGGACCTGCGTTGCGCTCACTCCACGGACGGACCACGCGCTGCGCACGCTCCGCTCCATCTGCACGAACACACGTACACACACACCTCACACAGACAGACACCACGCTCCTCACACGAACAGATCACCTTTCGCTCACACAGACAGACACCACCGCTCCACTACAGACACACCTTTGCGCTCCTCCACACAGACAATTGCCACCACGTGCACTCCTCACACAGACAGACACACGTACACCGCGGCGCTCACTCACTCACACAGACCACGCATTACACCTGGCTCCACTCCTCCGCACGGACAGACGTGCACGTGCACGCTCCACTCCTCCACGGACAGACACACGTGCCACAAGCTCCACTCCACTCCACTGGACAGACCTGCCTCCACTCCTCCCACTGGACACCGCATCACTCCACTCCACGGACAGACCTTTGAACCTGCGCTCCTGCTCCTCCACACGACACCGACACCGTGCCTGCGCTCACTCACTCACACAGACACCACGTGCACCGCGTCACTCACTCACACAGACACCGCGTGCCTGGCTCACTCACTCCCACAGACCTGCGGCTCACTCACTCACACTGGACCACTCACTCCTCCCACTACGGACACCCCGCTCCTCCTCCACACGAACACGTACACGCTCACTCCGCACAGACCAGACACTGCGGCTCACTCCACTCCCACCTGCAGACGGACACGTTACCTGCACTCACGCCACGGACGGACACGCGTTACCGCGCTCATCCACAGACGGACACCGCGTCCTGCGTCACTCCCACACGAACAGCACCGTACCGCGCTCCACTCCTGCAGACAGACACCGCTCCTCCCACACAGACAAGCACTCACTCACTCACAGACAGACACCGCATACACACGCTCACTCCTCACACACAGACAGACACATTACACCGCGGCTCACTCCACTCCCACAGACAGAGACTGCATCACTCCGCTCCACAGACAGACACACGATACACCGCTCACTCCACACGAACACGCACTGACGTACACACGCTCCACACGAATACGTGCGCTCCACTCACTCCACAGCACGCGTACACCGCTCACTCACTCCACTGAACCACGGCGTGCCTGCTCACTCCCACGCACCACCAGGCAGGACACCGCTCCACTCCACTCCCACACAGACACCGAACACGTACCGCTCTCCAGACAGACGAACCTGCGCATTACTGCGCTCCATACTCCACAGACACCACGTACTGCACACTCACGGGCACACGACACCTGCGCTCCTCACGAACAGACACCGCTCACTCCACACGAAGACAGACACACGCTCCACACGAACCTGCGTGCCGCTCCACTCTCACAGATGACACGCACGTACCGCTCGCTCACACAGACAGACGAACCGCATTACACGCTCCTCCTCACACACGGACACGTCTGCGCTCCACTCACTCACAGACACCGTGCACTGCCCCGCTCACTCACTCACGCACAGACACGCTCCTCCTCCACGTGCCGTTTCACTCCTCCACTGGAACACTGTTTTACGCTCCCTCTCCACAGACACACACAATACGCTCACTCCACTGCAGACAGATGCATTACCGCGCTCACTCCACTCCACGACACACGTACCACAGGCTCCGCTCCACTCACACCGAACAGACAGACAGTACAAGGGCTCACTCCCACTCACACAGACATTTCCATGCCGCGGCTCCGCTCACTCCCCACCTGAACCGTGCGCTCCACATCACTCCACACAGACACCCACGCTCGGCTCACTCTTGCAGACAGACCACACGTGCCACGCTCACTCACACAGACAGACACCGCTCACTCCTCCACACAGACAGACGCGCGTACGTGCGCTCACTCCTCACACAGACAATTTTCCGTACGCCGCGCTCACTCACGAATAGACACGTGCGCTCATACACAGACAGACATACGCTCCGCTCACTCCGCACGAGACAGACCTGCGCTCCACTCCACTAAACACGAGGAACGAACCCCGTACCGCATCCTCACTGCTGCAGACAGACTGTACGTACCGCATCACTGCTCCGCACGACATACGTACACGCATCACTCCCACTCCACACAGACGCGTACACCGCTCGCACTCCCACTCCGCACAGACCTGCGTGCACCCGTCCACTCCCACTCCACAGACACGCGCTCACTCTCTCCACACGAACCACCACGCTCACTCACTCCACTGAACCACCGCTCACTCAGACACGCATTACACCCGGCTCACTCCGCACTCCATACAGACAGACACCGCGCTCACTCACTCCACACAGACAGACCCCACGCGTTACCGCGGCGCTCACTCGCTCCGCACAGACAGACACACGTACACCACGCTCCTCCACTGCAGACAGACACCGCTACTGCGGCTCACTCCACTCCACACAGACGGACACCATTGCACACGCTCCACTCCTCACTCCACACAGACAGACGCCTTATGCAAACACACACGCTCCCACTCCGCTCACACAGACAGACACTGCGTACTTACGCTCCTCCACGAACAGGCCTGCGTACCTACGCTCCACTCACAGACAGACACACGCTCACTCACTCCACACGACAGACGCTCGAGCACGCGCGCTCACACAGACAGACACCGCACACGGCTCACTCACTCCACTGCAGACAGACCTGCATACACCGCTCCTCTCACTCCACACAGACAGACACCGTACGCTCCACTCCTCACACAGACAGACACACGTACACACGCTCACTCACTCACAGACAGACACCGCGTGCACCGCCGCTCACTCCTCCCACACAGACAGCGTACACGACACGCTCACTCACTGCACACAGACACGCGTACACCGCGCTCACTCACACCAGACAGACCGGCGTGCGCTCACTCACTCACACAGAACGAACACTCGGCTCACTCACTCACACAGACAGACACCGCATTACACACGCTCACTCCACTCAGACAGACACGTGCACACGCTCACTCCGCACAGACGTGACACACGTACACCGCTCACTCACACAGACAGACACACGACACGCTCACTCCACACAGACAGACCCACACATTACCACGCGGCTCACTCACTCCACAGACAGACACACGCACACACTCACACAGACAGACACACACACACGAACGACGCGGCTCCACTCCACACAGACAGACACATCCGCTCCACATGAGACCACGTGCACACGCTCACACACGACACCAAATACCGCTCACTCCCACAGACAGACGGCACCTGCGTACCACGCTCACTCACACAGACAGACACCGCGTACACGCTCACTCACTCCACACACACACGCCACACCTGCAGCTCCACCACTCTCCACTCACACACACAGCATCATCACACGACACGCTCACTCCTCACACACAGACCACGCACACGCTCACACTCATCTCCACACGGACGCACGCTCGCTCACTCCACGCACAGACACACGCTACCACGCACACTCACACGCACACACACACGTACCTACGCTCACTCACACACAGACACTGCATACACACGCTCACTCACACACACAGACCACGCGCATACACATCGCTCACTCCACTCCACACTCGACGAACCAGCGTGCCACACGCTCACTCACTCCACACAGACAGACACACGCTCACTCACGGCACCACGCGCTCAGACACACGCTCCTCACACTCCTCACACTCAGACAGACGCTCATCACTCGCACACTCACACAGACAGACAGCTGCGCTCACTCACTCACTCCACACAGACGGACACGCACTCACTCACTCACTCACACAGACAGACACGCGCTCACTCACTCACACACACAGACAGCTCACTCACTCCACACGCACAGACTCACACTCGCTCACTCATATCACTGCAGACACACATCGCCGCTCACTGACTCCACACCGCTCACACCAGACGTCCACGCATCGCGCTCACTCCACACAGACACGACCACGCCATTACACAGGCTCACTCCGCACACAGACTTGACCACGCGTGCACGCTCTCACTCACACGCTCACTCGGACACGCGTACACACACGGCTCACTCACTCCACACAGACAGACCACGCTCACTCCTCCACACAGACAGACTGCGCCACTCACTCACACACTCCACACAGACAGACACTGCACACTCACACACGCAGACCTGCACTCACACAGACAGACACACGCGCTCACGCGCTCACACAGACAGACACCACACACACTGCATGCACTCACACAGACAGACACTGCACGCTCACTCACTCCCACACAGACACACGCTCACTCACTCCCACACAGACACCGCCACACTCACACTCCACACACACGCTCACCTGCGTACACACGCTCACTCCACTCACACAGACAGACAGACGTACCTGCTCACTCACCACTCACACAGACAGACCTGCGTACCGCTCACTCACTCACACAGACAGACGCGCGCCGCTCACTCACTCACAGACAGACACTGTACGCACACGCTCCACTCACTCACCAGACAGACACCACGCGCCGCTCACTCACACACAGACACCGCGTGCCGCTCACTCTCACACAGACAGACACGTACACACGCTCGCTCACTCACACAGACGAACATGCGTACACACGCTCACTCCACACAGACAGACACACGCACTCACACGCAGACTCCTCCTCACACAGACAACCGCATTACACGCTCACTCACTCCACACAGACACGATACACGCGCTCACTCGCACAGACAGACCTGCACGTACGCTCACTCCACACAGACAGACACCACGCGTTACTCACACCGCGTCACTCACTCCACACAGACACTGCGCCTCACTCACTCACACAGACAGACACACACGCTCACTCCACACAGACAGACCGCTCACTCCACTCCACTCACACGCGCTCCTCACTCACACAGAGCACCTGCGCTCACTCACTCCACACAGACACGTACCGCCTGCTCACTCCTCACAGACAGACCTGCGTACACCACACAGCTCACTCACTCCACACGAGACTTCGCCTGCTTACAAGCTCACTCACTCCACACAGACACACGACACTCGCTCACTCACTCCACAGACAGACACCGCGCTCACTCACACAGACAGAACACTGCACGACCACGTCACTCCACTCACACAGACACTGCGTGGGACACACGCTCACTCCTCACACACACACACGTGTACACCGCGCTCACTCACACAGACAGACCGCACGTACGCCGCGCTCACTCCACACAGACACATTGCGGTACACACGCTCACTCACTCCACACAGACCTGCACTCACACCGCTCACTCACTCAGACTGACGCTCTGCTGCTCACTCACTCCACACAGACACACGCTCACTCCACTCACACACACAGACGCGCTCACGCCACTCACACACACACACGACACTCACGTACACACGCTCCACTCCACACAGACAGACACGCACACCACGCTACACTCCCACTCACAGACAGACACACGTGCGCTCACTCACTCCACAGACAGACACCGCGTACACGCGCTCACTCACACACACAGACAGTTGCACGTGCACCACGCTCACTCACTCACACAGACAGACCATGCATACGGCTCACTCACTCACACACAGACACACGCTCGCTCACTCCACGCACACAGACAGGCGCTCACTCACTCCACACAGACAGACACCGCTGCGCTCGCTCACTCCACTCACTCACAGACAGACCACGCTCACTCACGTACAGGACTGCACGCTCACTCCTCCACACAGACAGACACACGCTCACTCCTCACTCACAGACAAGACACGCGTACACGACTCACATCCACACAGACACACACACGTACACGCTCACTCACACAGACACACCTGCGCCATGCACTTACACGCTCACTCCACTCACACAGACACACGTGCACGCTCACTCACTCACACAGACACAGCGTACACACCTCTCACTCACAGACACGCCCTCTGAACACAGACGCGCGTGCACTCACTCACTCACACAGACACACACTGCTCCACTCCACTCACACAGACACACACGCTGCATGCCACACACTCTCACTCACACAGACACGCACACACACTCACTCACACAGACAGACACACGCCACTCACTCACACAGACAGACACGCTCTCACTCACTCACACACAGACAGACACACACCACTCACACACAGACAGACTGCGTCACACGCTCCACTCACACAGACAGACACCGTGTACCACGCTCACTCACAGACAGACACACGCACACCGCTCACTCACACACACAGACACTCGCGCTACACACGCTCACTCCGACACAGACAGACACACGTTACACGCCACTCACTCACACAGACACCACGCACGCACACTCCTCCACAGACAGACACACCGCTCACTCCTCTCACTCCAGACACGCACACGCTCACTCCACTCACACAGACACCGCGTACTCACACTGCGCTCCTCACTCACTCACACAGACACACGTGACACATCGCTCACTCACTCACACAGACAGACACCTGCCTCACTCCACTCACACAGAACAGACCGCACGACTCACTCACTCACACAGACACGCGTCCACAAGCTCACTCACACTCACGCTCACTCCACTCACACAGACCTGCGCCTCGCTCACTCCCAGACACACCGCTCACTCCACTCAGCACGCCACACACCTGCACGCCACTCCTCACACAGACAGACACACGCACACGCGCCACTCACACACAGACAGACACACGCTCACTCACTCCACACAGACAGACACACGCGTACATCGCTCACTCACTCACACAGACAGACCTGCGTGCACACGCTCACTCACACAGACAGACACACGTGACACCTGCGCTCACTCACACAGACACACGCACACGCTCACTCACACAGACAGACACACACCGCTCACTCACACAGACAGACACATCACGCTCACTCACCACTCACAGACACACACGTCACTCACTCACACTTCACAGACTCACACATCGTGCTATCAGCCACTACACTACAGACACACGTGACCTGCACTCACACACTCACGCTCCACTCACTCAGACACGCACGCGTACACACGCTCACTCCTGCACACACAGACACGTACACGCTCACTCACTCACACAGACACACTGCACACACGCTCACTCACTCACAGACAGACACACGCACACGCTCCACCTCACACAGACAGACACGCTACACCACTCACTCACACAGACACACACACGCTCACTCACTCCACACAGACACGCTCGCACACACTCTCACTCACACACAGACACACGCTCACTCACTCACACAGACACACGTACACACGCTCACTCACACAGACAGACACTGCGCACTCCACTCACAGACAGACACACGCTCACACGCAGCTCACACACTCACTTACAGACAGACACGCGTACCACTCCTCTCACAGACAGACACGCGTACACACGCTCACTCACACAGACAGACACCTGCACACGCTACACGCTCACTCACTCACACAGACAGACACGTACACGCTCACTCACACAGACAGACACGCGCTCACGCACACACACAGACAGACGCACACTCACACAGACAGACACACGCTCACTCACTCACACAGACAGACACACGTACACACGCTCACTCACACAGACACGACACACCACTCACACAGACAGACACTCACTCACTCACACACAGGCACACAGACACACACGCGCCACTCACTCACACAGACAGACACCGCGTACACACGCTCACTCACTCACACAGACACACGTTGACCGTACACTGCGCTCACTCCTCACAGACAGACACACGCGCACTACACGCTCACTCACTCACAGACAGACACACGTACACGCTCACTCACACAGACAGACACATCGCCACACGCTCACTCACTCACAGACAGACACACGTACACGCTCACTCACACAGACAGACACACGTACACACGCTCACTCACTCACACAGACACCAGACACGCCTCACTCACACAGACAGACACCTGCGTACACACGCTCACTCACACAGACAGACCTGCGTGCACAGCGCTCACTCACTCACACACAGACACGCGTGAGCACACACTCACACAGACAGACACACACGCCACTCCACACAGACAGACACACGCGCTCACAGACAGACAGACACACACGCACTCACACAGACACACGTACACGCTCACTCACACAGACAGACACACGTACACACGCTCACTCACACAGACAGACACACGCTCGCTCACTCACTCACACAGACACACGCGTACACACGCTCACTCACACAGACAGACACACGTACACAGCTCACTCTCCACACAGACACACGCACGCCACACTCACTCGCCACTCCCACACAGACACACGCTCCACTCCTCCAGCACGCTTGACGCACACACGCTCACTCCACTCCGCACAGACACCATTTACACATCGCTCACTCCTCCACACGAACACGTACACACGCACGCTCACTCACTCACACAGACACACGTACACACGCTCACTCACTCCACAGACCATGCACGCTCACTCCTCACACGCACACACGCTCACTCACTCCACACAGACACACACGCTCACTCCTCACACACGGACACGCGTTACACACGCTCACTCCACTCAGACAGACACCGCTTACCACACACTCCACACAGACAGACACCGCACACACTCACTCACACAGACAGACACTGCATTACACACGCTCACTCACACAGACAGACACCGCGTCACGCCACTCACTCACACAGACAGACACCGCGTGCACACGCTCACTCACACAGACAGACACACGCTCACGCTCACACCACACAGACAGGCGCTCACTCCACTCACACAGACACACCATGCGTACTCGCTCACTCACACAGACAGACACACGTACACGCTCACTCACTCACACAGACAGACACGCGCTCACTCACTCACACAGACAGACACACGTACACGCTCACTCACACAGACACTCCACTACGTACACTCGCTCACTCACAGACACACACACGCACACGCTCACTCACTCCACACAGACAGCGTACACACGCTCCTCACTCACACACACACACTACACACGCCTCACTCACTCACACAGACAGACACACGCTCACTCACTCACACAGACAGACACACGTACCACGCTCACTCACTCACACAGACAGACACACACGCTCACTCACTCACACACACACTCACCACACACTCACACACTCACACACAGACAGACACACACGCTCACTCACACAGACAGACACACACGCTCACTCACACAGACAGACACACACGCTCACACAGACACACGTACACGCTCACTCACACAGACAGACACACGTACACGCTCACTCACACAGACAGACACACACGATACACGCTCACTCACACTCACAGACACGCACGTGCACACGCTCACTCACTCACAGACACACGTACACACGCTCACTCACTCACACAGACACACGCTCACTCACTCACACAGACACACGCTCACTCACTCACAGACAGACACGTACACACGCTCACTCACTCACTCACACAGACACGCGAGCACACGCTCACTCACACAGACAGACACGTACACACGCTCACTCACTCACACAGACATTTACACACACTCCACTCCTCACACAGACACACGTACACAAGCTCACTCACTCACACAGACACACGTACACACGCTCACTCACTCACAGACACACGCTCACTCACTCACACAGACACACGCTCACTCACTCACACAGACACACGCTCACTCACTCACACAGACAGACACACGTACACGCGCTCACTCACACAGACAGACACACGCTCACTCACTCACACAGACAGACACACACAGACACACGCTCACTCACTCACACAGACAGACACACGCACACACGCTCACTCACACAGACAGACACACGTACACGCTCACTCACACAGACAGACACACGCTCACGCTCACTCACACAGACAGACACACGTGCTCACTCCACTAACACAGACAGACACACGTGCACTCGCTCGCTCACTACACACAGACAGACACACGTGCACACGCTCACTCCACACACACAGACACGTACACGCTCACTCACTCACAGACACATCGACACACGCTCACTCACTCACACAGACACACGTACACACGCTCACTCACACAGACAGACACGACACACACGCTCACTCACTCACACAGACACACGCACACGCTCACTCACTCACAGACACACGCTCACTCTCTCACAGACACACGCCACTCACTCACACAGACGCACACTCACTCAGACACACGCATTGCACACACACTCCACTCAGACACAGACAGACACGCTCACTCCACTCACACAGACAGACACACGTACACGCGCTCACTCACTCACACAGACAGACACACGTACACACTCACTCACACAGACACACACACACACGCTCACTCACTTCACACAGACAGACACACGTGCACACGCTCACTCACTCACACAGACAGACACACGTACACACGCTCACTCACTCACACAGACAGACACGCGTGGCACACTCCTCACTCACTCACACAGACACCACGTACACGCTCACTCACACAGACAGACACACGTACACGCTCACTCACACAGACAGACACACGCCACTCACTCACACACAGACAGACACACGCACACACTCCACACACAGGACACACACGCACGCTCACTCACTCACACAGACAGACACATGTACCACGCTCACTCACTCACACAGACAGACACACGCTCACTCACTCACACAGACAGACACGCGTACACACGCTCACTCACTCACACAGACACACACACACGCACACACGCCACTCACTCACACAGAGACACGCGTGCACACGCTCACTCACTCACACACAGACACGCTGCACACACGCCACTCACTCACACAGACACGCCGTGACACGCTCACTCACTCACACAGACAGACACGCGCTCACTCACTCACACAGACAGACACACGCGCACACGCTCACTCCACACAGACAGACACACGTACACACTCCTCACACAGACAGACACACGTACACACGCTCACTCACACAGACAGACACCGCGACACTCACTCACACAGACAGACACACGTACACACGCTCACTCACTCACACAGACACACACTCACACAGACAGACACACACGCACACAGACAGACACGCTCACTCACACAGACAGACACACACGCTCACACAGACACACGTACACACACGCTCACACAGACACACGTGCACACCACTCACACAGACAGACACACGTACACTCTCACTCACACAGACAGACACACGCACACGCTCACTCACTCACACAGACAGACACGCGTACACACGCTCACTCACTCACACAGACAGACACACGCGACTCTACGCCACTCACTCACACAGACACACGCTCACTCACTCACACAGACACACACACTCACTCACTCACACAGACACACGTACACACGCTCACTCACTCACACAGACAGACACACGCTCACTACTCACACACACAGACACGCGTACACACGCTCACTCACTCACACAGACAGACACACGCTCACTCACTCACACACAGACAGACACACGCTCACTCACTCACACAGACAGACACACGCTCACACACGCTCACTCACTCACACAGACACACGCCACTCCACACAGACACCACACACTCACTCACACAGACAGACACGCTCACGCACACAGACAGACACACACGCTCACACAGACACACGTACACACGCTCACTCACACACACACACACACGCTCACTCACACAGACAGACACACGTACACACGCTCACTCACTCACACAGACACACGTACACACGCTCACTCACACAGACAGACACACGCACACGCTCACTCACACACACACACACTCCACTCCGCTCCTTACAGACACGCTCACTCACTCACACAGACACTGACGCGCACACGCTCACTCACTCACACAGACACACGTCACACACTCACTCACTCACACAGACAGACACGTACACACGCTCACTCACACAGACAGACACGTACACACGCTCACTCACTCACACAGACACACGTACACAAGCTCACTCACTCACACAGACACACACACACGCTCACTCTCACTCAGACGCACTCACACACTCGCCACTCACACACAGACAGACACACGCCACTCACTCACACAGACAGACACACGCGTACACACGCTCACTCACTCACACAGACAGACACGCGTACACACACTCACTCACACAGACAGACACGCTCCTGCACACGCTCACTCACTCACAGACAGACACACGCGCACACGCTCACTCACTCCACAGACAGACACACGCATCCACACGCCACTCACTCACACAGACAGACACACGTACACACTCACTCACACAGACAGACACACGTACACACGCTCACTCACACAGACAGACACACGTTACACGCCACTCACTCACACAGACAGACACGTACACACTCACTCACACTCACAGACACGCACACGCTCACTCACTCACACAGACACACACGCGTACACACGCTCACTCACTCACACAGACACGCGTACACACGCTCACTCACTCACACAGACAGACACACGCTCACTCACACAGACAGACACACGCTCACTCACTCACACAGACAGACACACGCTCGGCTCACTCCTCACACAGACAGACACACGCTCACTCACTCACACAGACAGACACACGTACACACGCTCACTCACACACACAGACAGACACGCTCTCACTCACTCACACAGACACACGCACACACGCTCACTCACTCACACAGACAGACACACGTGCACACACGCTCACTCACTCACACAGACAGACACACGCTCACACACACCACGCTCACTCACACCTCACACACACGGCACACGCTCACTCACTCACACAGACAGACACACGCGCTCACTCACACAGACAGACACACGCTCACTCACTCACACAGACAGACACCGGCGTTTCGCTCACTCACTCACACAGACAGACACACGCTCGCTCACTCACTCACACACACACAGACACACGCTCACTCACTCACACAGACACGCACACACGCTCACTCACTCACACAGACACGCGCTCACTCACTCACACAGACACGCGCTCACTCACTCACACAGACACACACGATACACGCTCACTCACTCCACACAGACGCACGCGCTACACACGCTCACTCACTCAGACACAGACACGTACACACGCTCACTCACTCACACAGACAGACACACGCTCACTCACACACAGACACACGTACACACGCTCACTCACTCACACAGACAGACACACGACACACGCTCACTCACTCACACAGACAGACACACGCTCACTCACTCCACACTCACTCACTCCACACAGACAGACACACGCACACACGCCACTCACTCACACAGACAGACACACGTACACGCTCACTCACTCACACAGACAGACACACGTACACACGCTCACTCACACAGACAGACACACGCACACGCTCACTCACACAGACAGACACACGCTCACTCACTCACACAGACAGACACACGTACACACGCTCACTCACTCACACAGACAGACACACGCTCACTCACTCACACAGACAGACACACGCTCACTCACTCACACAGACAGACACACGCTCACTCTCACTCACACAGACAGACACACCTGCACACACACACACTCACTCACTCAGACAGACACCGCGTACACGCTCCTCACTCACTCACACAGACAGACACACTCACTCACTCACACAGACAGACACACGCTCACTCCACTCACACAGACAGACACACGACACACGCTCACTCACTCACACAGACAGACACACTCCACTCACTCACACAGACAGACACACACACGCTCACTCACTCACACAGACAGACACACTCACTCACTCACTCACACAGACAGACACACGCTCACTCACTCACTCACACAGACACGCGTACACACGCTCACTCACTCACTCACACAGACACGCGTACACACGCTCACTCACTCACTCACACAGACACGCGTACACACGCTCACTCACTCACTCACACAGACAGACGCGGTGCTGCACACGCTCACTCACTCCTCACTCACACAGACACGGCGTTACACACGCTCACTCACTCACTCAGACAGACACGCGTACACACACTCACTCACACAGACAGACACGTGACACGCTCACTCACACACAGACAGACACTGCGTGCACACGCCACTCACTCCACACACAGACACACACGCACTCACTCCACTCACTCACACAGACAGACACACGCTCACTCACTCACTCACAGACAGACAGACACACGCCACTCACTCACTCACACAGACAGACGTACACACGCTCACTCCACTCACTCACACAGACACGCACGACACACGCTCACTCCACTCACTCACACAGACACGCGTACACACGCTCACTCACTCACTCACACAGACACGCGTACACACGCTCACTCACTCACACAGACAGACACACGCACACACGCTCACTCACTCACACAGACAGACACGCGTACACACTCACTCACTCACACAGACACGCGTACACACGCTCACTCACTCACACAGACAGACAGACACACGCTCACTCACTCACACAGACAGACTGCGTACACGCTCACTCACTCACTCACAGACAGACACGCACGTACACACTCACTCACTCACTCACAGACAGACAGACACTCCTCACACAGACAGACACCTTACGCTCACTCACTCCACACAGACAGACACACGTGCACACGCTCACTCACTCACAGACAGACACATTACACACGCTCACTCACTCACACAGACAGACACACGCACACGCTCACTCACTCACACAGACACACGCTCACTCACTCACACAGACACACGTGCTCACACTCACTCCACACACACTGCACACTCACTCACACACACACAGACAGACACACGCTCACTCACTCACACAGACAGACACACACCTACACTCACTCACTCACTCACACAGACAGACACACGCTCACTCACTCACACAGACAGACGCGCACACACACACACTCACTCACACACTCAGACACACATTACACACGCTCACTCACTCACACACACAGAGACACGGCGTACACACGCTCACTCACTCACACACAGACACACGGTGCACACACGCTCACTCACTCACACAGACAGACACGCTCACTCACTCACACAGACAGACACACGCTCACTCACTCCACACAGACAGACACACGCGACACACGCTCACTCACTCAGACACAGACACGTGCACACGCTCACTCACTCACTCACACACACCGCGTACACGCGCTCACTCACTCACTCACACAGACACGCGTACACACGCTCACTCACTCACTCACACAGACACGCGTACACACGCTCACTCACTCACTCACACAGACACGCGTACACACGCTCACTCACTCACTCACACAGACACGCGTGCCACACACTCACTCACTCACTCACACACACACAGTGCACACGCTCACTCACTCACTCACACAGACACGCGTACACACGCTCACTCACTCACTCACACAGACACGCGTACACACGCTCACTCACTCACTCACACAGACACGCAGTGTACACACGCTCACTCACTCACTCACACAGACACGCCTGCGCTCACGCCACTCACTCACACAGACACGCACGACACACGCTCACTCACTCACTCACACAGACACACGCGTGCACGCTCACTCACTCACTCACACAGACACGCGTACACACGCTCACTCACTCACTCACAGACAGACACGCGTACACACGCTCACTCACTCACACAGACACGCGTACACACGCTCACTCACTCACACACAGACACGCGTACACACGCTCACTCACTCACACAGACACGCGTACACACGCTCACTCACTCACACACAGACAGACACACGCTCACTCACTCACACAGACAGACACGCTCACTCACTCACACACAGACAGACACACGCTCACTCGGCTCACACACAGACAGACACGCACACACACGCTCACTCACTCACAGACAGACACGCACTCACTCACCACAGACACACAGACACACGCTCACTCACTCACACAGACAGACACGCTCACTCACTCACACAGACAGACACACGCTCACTCCTCTCACACAGACAGACACACGCACACACGCTCACTCACTCACACAGACAGACACACGCACACTCACTCACTCAGACACACACACGACACACACGCTCACTCACTCACACAGACACACACACGCACACACACGCACTCACTCACACCACACGCACACAGATACGCTCACACACTCACACAGACAGACACTCACTCACACAGACTCACACACTCCACACAGACACACAGACACACGCTCACTCACTCACTCACACAGACAGACACACGCTCACTCACTCACACAGACAGACACACGCTCACTCACTCACACAGACAGACACACGCACACACACCACTCACTCACACACACAGACACACACTCACTCACTCACACACAGACAGACACACGCTCACTCACTCACACAGACAGACACACGCCTCACTCACTCACACAGACAGACACACACGCTCACTACTCACACAGACAGACACACGCTCACTCACTCACACAGACAGACACACGCACACACTCACTCACTCACAGAGACAGACACACGCCACTCACTCACACACAGACAGACAGACACACTCACTCACTCACACAGACACACACGCTCACTCACTCACACAGACAGACACACGCACACACGCTCACTCACTCACACAGACAGACACACGCTCACTCACTCACACAGACAGACACACGCTCACTCACTCACACAGACAGACACACGCACACACGCTCACTCACTCACACAGACAGACACACACACTCACTCACTCACTCACACAGACAGACACACGTACACACACTCACTCACTCACACAGACACACACATGCACACACTCACTCACTCACACAGACAGACCACACACTCACTCACTCACACAGACACACACGCTCACTCACTCACTCACACGCTCACACACACACACACACACGCTCACTCACTCACACAGACAGACACACGCTCACTCACTCACACAGACACACACACGCACACACACACTCACTCACTCAGACAGACACACGTACACACACTCACTCACTCACACAGACAGACACACGCTCACTCACTCACACAGACAGACACACGCACACTCACTCACACACAGACACACGACACACACTCCTACTCACTCACACAGACAGACACACGCTCACTCACTCACACAGACAGACACACGCTCACTCACTCACACAGACAGACACACGCACACACGCTCACTCACTCACACAGACAGACACACGCTCACTCACTCACACAGACAGACACACACACACACTCACTCACTCACACAGACACACGTACACACACTCACTCACTCACACAGACAGACACACGCTCACTCACTCACACAGAGACAGACACACGCACACACTCACACACACAGACACACACACGCTCACTCCACTCACACTCAGACAGACACGCTGTACACACGCACTCACTCACACAGACACGCGCGCACACACGCTCACTCACTCACACAGACACGCACACACGCTCACTCACTCACACAGACAGACACACGTACACACGCTCACTCACTCACACACACAGACACGCGTACACACGCTCACTCCACACAGACAGACACGCGCTGCTCACACACAGACAGACACGTACACGCTCACTCACTCACACAGACAGACACACGTACACACGCTCACTCACTCACACAGACACACACACGTACACACGCTCACTCACTCACACACACAGACACGCGTACACACGCTCACTCACTCACACAGACACGCGTACACACGCTCACTCACACACAGACAGACACGCGTACACACGCTCACTCACACACAGACAGACACACGCTCACTCACACACAGACAGACACACGTACACCCGCTCACTCACACAGACAGACACACGTACACACGCTCACTCACACAGACACACACACGCACACACACTCACACAGACACGCGTACACACGCACACTCACTCACACAGACAGGCGTACACACGCTCACTCACTCACACAGACAGACACGCAGCACACGCTCACTCACTCACACAGACAGACACGCGCTCACTCACACAGACAGACACGCCCACTCACTCACTCACACAGACAGACACGCTCACTCACTCACACACAGACAGACACGCGCTCACTCACTCACACAGACAGACACGCTCACTCACTCACACAGACAGACACGCTCACTCACTCACTCAGACAGACACACGCTCACACGCTCACTCACTCACACAGACAGACACACGCCACACTCACTCACACAGACAGACACACGCTCACACACTCACTCACTCACACAGACAGACACACGCACACACGCTCACTCACTCACACAGACAGACACACGCACACACGCTCACTCACTCACACAGACAGACACACGCACACACGCTCACTCACTCACACAGACACGCGTACACACGCTCACACACTCACACAGACACGCGCACACACACTCACTCCAGACACACACACAGCGACACACGCTCACTCACTCACACAGAGACACGCGTACACACGCTCACTCACTCACACAGACAGACACACACGCTCACTCACTCACACAGACAGACACACGCTCACTCACTCACTCACACAGACAGACACACGCTCACTCACTCACACAGACAGCACGCTCACTCCACTCACACACAGACAGACACACGCTCACTCACTCACACAGACAGACACACGCTCACTCACTCACACAGACAGACACACGCTCACTCACTCACACAGACACACACACACACACGCTCACTCACACAGACAGACACACGCACGCTCGCTCACTCACACAGACAGACACACGCTCACTCACTCACTCACACAGACAGACACACGCTCACTCACTCACTCACACAGACAGACACACGCACACACGCTCACTCACTCACACAGACAGACACACACACCACTCACTCCACACACACAGACAGACACACACACTCACTCACTCACACACAGACACACGTACACACACTCACTCACACAGACAGACACACGTACACACGCTCACTCACTCACACAGACAGACACACGTACACACGCTCACTCACTCACACAGACAGACACACGTACACACGCTCACTCACTCACACACAGACAGACACGCTCACTCACTCACACAGACAGACACGCTCACTCACTCACACAGACAGACACACGCTCACTCACTCACACAGACAGACACACGTACACACGCTCACTCACTCACACAGACAGACACACGCTCACTCACTCACTCACACAGACAGACACGCGCTCACTCACACAGACAGACACACGCTCACTCACACAGACAGACACACGCTCACTCACTCACTCACACAGACAGACACACGCTCACTCACTCACTCACACAGACAGACAGACACGCTCACTCACTCACTCACACAGACAGACACACGCTCACTCACTCACTCACACAGACAGACACACGCTCACTCACTCACACAGACACGCGTACACACGCTCACTCACTCACACAGACACGCGTACACACGCTCACTCACTCACAGACAGACACAGACACTCACTCACACAGACAGACACACGCTCACTCACTCACACACAGACACACACAGACACACGCTCACTCACTCACACAGACAGACACACGCTCACTCACTCACACAGACAGACACACGCTCACTCACTCACACACAGACAGACACTCACTCACTCACACAGACAGACACACACGCTCACTCACTCACACACAGACAGACACACGCTCACTCACTCACACAGACAGACACACGCTCACACACTCACACACAGACAGACACACGCACACACGCTCACTCACTCACACAGACAGACACACGCTCACTCACTCACACAGACAGACACACGCTCACTCACTCACACAGACAGACACACGCTCACTCACTCACACAGACAGACACACGCTCACTCACTCACACAGACAGACACACGCACACACGCTCACTCACTCACACAGACAGACACACGCACACACACTCACTCACTCACACAGACACACGTACACACACTCACTCACTCACACAGACACTCTCACTTACACACTGATAAGTACACACACAGTCTCACAGTCTCACAATCACACACACTGATTAACTCGGTTGTAGATTTATACCATTTTTCTTAATAAATCTTCTCCGAACGTTAATTTTAATGAACGTGAATACAGTTGGTGCATTTGTCTTATTTGACCCACTCAACAAACTTCACGTTTCACCTAAGAAACACTTTTAAGACATTAAAATGTCCATTTTACTGAGTTGATGTGCCCGAAGTCAAACCCACTTTTCAACAATTACTTACTGGCCCTTCAACCTGAATCCCACAGCCATCATAAATTAAGAGCTCGTTCTTTGAGCAAGAGTCAAAGCAATTATGACAGGGTGATTCATTTACAAAGAGCTCGAAGCTCTGCACGAGCAAAGTCAGATCTGCCACTCCAGTCATTATTCATTGTTAGAAATGTAGGGGAGGGGGTGAAGAAAAGCCCCCGAGTGGAAGAAAAACCTCAGATGTCCTCATAAATTGAGTTTTTACAACAGAACAGGAAGAGTAGACTTTCAGTTGCTATGTTTCCATCCAAAGTTGTAAATTTAACTCACATAATTAGATGAAAAGCTGTCCTGTTCTCTTGCGTTGGGATGCTGGTGTTTGGGAATACAATCGTGTGAGACGTTTCTGGAGGAATTAAACCAAATCTTTCTTTAACTCAGGCTTTTCAGAGCCACCAAACCAACATTTGAGATGCTGTGATGTGATTGGTCTGCTGGTTAGTCCAGTTATCCAATCACAGCCTCTGCTGAGGCAAAGTCACATGAGGTGTTTTTGAGTGATTTGTTCAATAAATGTGTTTCCACTGTAGTTTATGCACATGTCCTCTTATCGGATAAAAAGTTATCCTCCTCAATTGAGCGTACATTTTTAGAATTTATGCACATCTTGTTTCCATCTAGTGTTTTTATGCAATATCCCAAAATGCGCATAAAAATAGATGGATGGAAACAGCTAGTGAGTATCTCAGAAAAACTCTTTCCTGGAAAATACTGGATAAAGTCTGTATTTCACGTCAAACAGAGAGCTACTGTATGTGATCAACCAAAGCAAGTATCAGAAATGAAATGTAACCATGTGATACGTGACCAACACTTTGCCTTTAGCATTTGTTGCAATGATAGCCTATCATTGATACTTATTGATTTATGGCAATATCTCTATTACTGATGTGAGCAAGCTGGAAAATATCAGCGGGCTAAGACTATGAAGATATGAATAATCTATGATGCTGAGAAGACCATTTTACCTGTTTTCTGTAATTACACAGTCAACTTTGACCCACATGATACTGGATCAGACAAGATAAAAGGAGAATTTCCCCATATACTTCATTTTACAGGAAGTATTTTAAGTACGTGTGTGTGTGTGTGTGTGTGTGTGTGTGACATATCAAGTCACAAATGTGTATAATGACATGGGTATGACAGGTATTACAAGGAGAGGGTGACTTATGAGGACATTACCCATGTCTCCATTGTTCAAAAGGCTTATAAATCATACAGAATGAGTTTTTTTTGTTTCCTGCGATGGGTAGGTTTAGGGGTAGGGGCTGTGTGTGTGTGTGTGTGTGTGTGTGTGTGTGTGTGTGTGTGTGTGTGTGTGTGTGTGTGTGTGTGTGTGTGTGTGTGTGTGTGTGTGATGGGTAGGTTTAGGGGTAGGGGGATATAAAATACGGTTTGTACGGTATAAAAACCATTACGCCTATGGAGAGTCCCCACAATTCACAAAAACAAACGTGTGTGTATTATGGCATGCCATTCAGGAAATGATTGTATTTACAATATGAAGTTTGAGTATATGGATCCATATATTTAGAGTCTCATTCCATTCTGTGATTGGTATGTTTCAATGGCCTTGTGATTTGGTAACTTTAAATGTTTACAAAGTTGTTTTTTTATGCTCATGTTCATAATGAAAGTTTCTTATAGGAACATTTTCACTAAAATTAACAATATTCTAGAATTGACTTACCCATATGCCATTCTTCAGACTAGTATTATTATATGTATGGTGTATTAGTATTATAGTTGTCACAGTTATGTTTAGTTTCATAGTCATTGTTTAGTTTTCACACTGAGTTCTAGTTGTCTGGCATGCAGAATACAGCATTTTTAGTCATTTCACGAATCAATAGTATATTATATAATACACTGTTGTAATATATATAATTATTAAACATTTTTAGATCTTAGCCATTATGTCCGAGCTGCTCTTTTCTTTTTAACATAGCAATCTTGGAAAAAAACCATAACAGCACCATCTTCTAAATAGTTCATGTCTATCTATATTCCAAGTCTTCTAAATATATATATATATATATATCTATATATATATATATATAATATAATATATCTATCTATATAATATATTTTATATATAAAAATAGATTTATGTGAGGAACAAACTAAAATACAAGAAGTTTTTCTGCTCTAGCTTTCAAGTTTAATGCAAATGCATCACGTCAGGATTAAAGTCACTGATGAACATCACAATATAGCGCAGTATGTTTTTTTTAATTGATTGAAAGTTCATATAAATCTATCATATGACTTTTCCAAAGAAGAACTAATACAAAATCCACATAATAAATTAGCAAAATAAACACTTAAAATGTGTTTTTTTGTTTGTTTGTTTGTTTGTTTGTTTGTTTGTGCATCCAATTAGCTGTTATTTTGACACAAATTTGGTCAGTTGGCTAATACCAAAAGTTTTGTTCCACTGACTGGAAAACACTTCTGCTGTGTTTATGCACAAAATTGCCAGACTGTCATGTTGATAATTTTGCATTTTTTTCAGGCAATACAATTCATGGCAATATTATTTCATTTCAATGTTCTACAGAAATGTTTTGTAGCAATGCTTCTTGCTGAAGTGCATCACTTAAACAGTAAACAATCACTGATGTGTGCTGAAGGCCAGACGTGATCGGCCCGAGCCTCAATCCAGAGGGTCTATTAGACGAGTCACTATGGCTGCTCGTGAGCTCCGCTCTAGAAAGACCAATTAGATGCGGTTTAAGAGAAGCTTTTCTGCGCCACTGGAACAATTTAAGGTTGAGTGCCCTTCTCAAGAGCGCCGTACAGGCATTATCCATTAGGAGATTGAATCCTCAACCCCGGTTACTGTTTAATTTATTTTCCAGCGCCATGGTAAGACACAGCCTGACCTCGCCGTCCTGAAATTACGAGGCCCGGCATCTAATGAGGTCAAGGACAGAAAAAATTGATATTAAAACAATCGGTTTAACTAACAGCAGGTGTTTATATGCACAAGCACGAAGGTCTCCATAAAAGACCTTAAAGATCTGCAATTACGCGCCATTGTTTACGCATGCAAATGCACGCTGGCATCGAGATATTCTCAACACGAAAAGCCTTGAAGTTGCTCTGCGCCAATTACAAGGCTGAGTTACATTAAACGAATGAATTAACATAACTTACCTCAACACTTTACCTTGTCAAACAACAACATAGTTACTTAAAACTCCGTAAGGAACGGCCTTGCTAATGAGCTGGAAGCCTACTTGATCTTTATCACCAGCACTGGCCAGGTGAAATTGGACCGGCTCATTACACCATTTAGAAAACAATTGGATTTTAATAACTAATTCCCCTCTGTGATTAAACTCCTCTCCTTAGATGCCCTTCATGGTAATTGTTTTAATTAAAAACGCTGTACGGGTGTGTACTACAAGGACAGATGCCACCAGATTCCCGCTAAGATAAATGCCACCTGGGAGGAAGATAATGAAAACCAATTAACCATAATACCCGTGTCATTATGTTGTGTCGCGTCTTAGAGTGTCTTCACCCAAATCCTCTGACGCACCGTTTAACACGGCCATGATGTGAAACAACTGGAGCTGACGTCGGAGCATTGGAGCGTTGTGGTTTTGTTTATGGATGTGTCTATAATTTGCTCCAGTCATTTGATTCACCCTGTAGCTCTGTATATGAAATATTTTGTCAGATCCTGACTAATTTCTGAAGAGGAGAACTTGATCAAGAAGAGATACTGTCCAAAGTAACCCCCGCTCCCATTATTTCACCTCCATTTCTGATGCCGCATTCAACTCATGTCAGAAGTCAAACTCATATGAACGTCACCACAAAGTCTTAATTATGAGTGAGAAAATATGTCATTTTTGTTAAGAACTGATAACGGGTCCCGGGTCCCAAAAAGTGAGAACCCCTGCTTTATACAATACAGATTGTTTCAAAGCAGCTTCACAGTAATAAACAGAAAAATTGCATCAGAATTCATCATGCAAGTGTCATTAATTACAACAGAATATATGAATATATTCAATTTATAGAATCTTTGTAAATTGAATAAAAAAATATAGCCGCAATTATCTGGGTTCAATCACTTTAAGGCATTTAAGCGCAAATGCACGACTGTAAGATATTACATATTATATAGCAAGCCTGTAAACCAAAGATGAAAAAAAATTTTACACACACAAAAAAAATTTTCCTCTTCGGAAACATTTTACAGTTCGTTTTTTTTAGAATTTTAGGTACGAAACTTGGTAAAAGATTTGGCACTTGCTATGTGATCTGTCCTTGTATCTATCTCCTCCCCCAGTCCATACAAAAAATCCATCAAAAAAAAATGTTTTGTTGATGTTTTGTTGTGTTTTGCTATGTCCTGAAAAACAGTCACACTCCTCGCGGTCAAAAATGAGCGCATTGGAAATGAATGGGAGATGAATTCCATCTGGTGTAAGTGTTTGGTACTGCACCCAAACAAAATGTTACTGAAAGCTCATTTTTTGAGATATCAAGCTCAAATTTGGAACAGAACTTGTTAAGACATATGGCTTTGATTCTTTTTTTTTTTTTTTTTTTCCTATTCTTTGGCTTTTTGCCCTGAGTTTTAGAGAAATAAAACATGTTTTTGAAAATAAATATATCATGTAAAAATTTTAAACCGTACTTTTGTGCATATACTTGTGCATATACCTTCCTGATCTGTCCTTGTATCTATCTCCTCCCCCAGTCCATACAAAAAATCCCATCACGTGACCACGTGTACTGTCACTGTCATGTTTATGTTTATGTTTATGTGCCTTATCTTTTGTTGTGTTTGCTATGTAATGCTTGCTAAATTGCATTCTTGTATTTCTGGAGAGCATGTTTATGTTTATGTTTATGGCGGCTATGTAATGCCTGACTAATCGGCTGCGTGCCGGGAGGCTTGCTCCAAACTCATTTCGTTATACTGTACTTGTACATGTGTAATGACAAATAAAATATTCAATTCAATTCAATACAATAGACATAACATTCTTTTAAGTTCACTTTTTAAAACTTTTCTTCACTTCAGCAATAATCTGCCAAGTGTCTGTGCTCCAAACCTATCAAGATTTAACAGTTTAAATTTAAATTGGAAATTTAATTGTCAGGTCTATGCTCACAAAGTGAATAAATGAATTATAATTACTGCATAAATATAATTTAGTACCATAAAATCCCCTAAAAATACAAAATATTAATTAAAAATCATTATTGAACTAAAATATAGTATATTCATTTCCTTGAAAGAAAGAAAATGTCCGGTCATTTTTGACCAACATGCGAAGAGCACTAGAGGGTTAACTGTTATAGCGCCACCTATCGGCCGATCTCCATAACAATTTCAATGCTTGTTTAGAATCATGTGCTTGCTTAATTTCACAAAAGTTCACTTTTAGGAATTATAGGCTTTTGTGTACACTTGGCCGTGCTACCCAAAGGGAAAATTTCAACATGTATTTTGATAATTATTGAATTGTCCTGCAGTGGTTTTATCGAGGTTGAGTGAAAGTAGGAAACTAGTAGTTTTTTCAAATAATCTCCCATATTTAATTAACAATTAGCTTGACAGCTAGCAAAGTTGTACAGAATGAGGAGGTTTATCTTACAGTGAGAATACTGTAAAATAACAGCACGTGAGAAAAATAGTGTAATATACAGTAATTTACAAGCTTGAAAATCATGATGGCGCCCCCTGGTGGTGAAATTTCTCACAGACCTCTAGGGCCTTGAGTCAAACAGGCTCAGTGAGTTTTGTTCTGATCGGCCTCCGTTAATCTTGTCTAACCTGTTGTGTAGCTATAGCCATTTTTGTGTTTTTTTTCCTGTTATAGCGCCACCAAATGGCCAGTCGTCGTGTACTTGTTCACGTGACCACAGACTGAGCCCATACATAGATGTACCAAGTTTGGTGAAGTTATCTCATTCCGTTCAAGAGTTATAGCCGTTTTAGTACAAGTAGAACATTTTGGCATCCCATCACGAATGTGAATGGAAATTTCTTTTTTTTTTTTTTTTATAATTATCGACAAACTGACTCCAGAGAATCTGGTTTGGAACTAGGACTATTTTACAAAAGTAGTTTTTTCAAAAAATCCAAAATATCCAAAATTGTAGTTTAGCTTGAGCCAAGTATTCCAGTGATAAAAGACTTGAATCTGCAACTAATGGTTTAGGAGTTCGCTGTAGCGCCACCGTTAGGCCGATTGGGGCGAGATTTGGTGACATTGTAGACAGGGTGGGTACTACCATCCTTCAAAGTTTCAAGACCCTACGACTTACGGTTTGGTCTGCCCGATCACTTTTAGTATAGAATGTTGATATTTGAAAATCGTAATTACAATAAGCAAAAACACACCCAATGCATATTGTTTATTCATCCTTTTGTAGATGTAGAGTTTAAGAATTTGTTTAATTTCATGCCGTCTTGCTCTGATTTGAACGCAAATTTGGACTTTCCAGTTTATAAACTTTCAGGAGTTCTTGAACGCACCATGACTCTTAACATATGATGTCACTGGCTGTGGGCGGAGCTCACCTCATGGTTTGTAATGAAGGAGTTAAATATTTAAATTGGGAGGATAAAAGATCAACAGTGCACTAGTAGCTGGAAGTATTTATCTCAAAATAACTTCGAGTCTGTTCCTGTTCCTGACAACTCATCTGAAGACTGACATGCAGAAATGTATGATGGGGATGATTCGTTCCATCTGCTTCAGTGTTGTTTTTCAATGAAATTATGATAGTCATGGCCACATTTGATGTTCCCCAGCATGCTAAAGTTTATATTGGTTATTGATAGTTTGACCTGAACATGGTCCTCTTTATTGAAGTACCACCTGTGATATTTTAATGTGATTAGCAGCTTGTGAAGGACAGTCGAGGTTGTAAATTAGTTAGTATTTAAATAAATACTTATAGTTTAAATATAAAGTAAATGTGCCGGGCTTCACATTTTTGAGAATTAATAACCATTTACAGAAATTGAATCTTTTTTATTAAGCTCAGACAGAATGACCTTCCTTTATGGCCTCATTTTTACTACCAGAATGAGGAAACCGCTCTTTTCAAGACACACACACACACACACACACACACACACACACACACACACACACACACACACACACACACACACACACACACACACACACACACACACACAAAACAAGTTGAAAATCTTTGGTTGGGGCTAGAATTGTGTCTGTCAAAAAGAGAGGAGAATAATAGTAATAAATTATATAGAACAAGGCCAATAACCCAATCAATATTTGGCCATTTATAGATTATCAGGCCAATAACCATACATGCTTAACTGATTAACAGGAGTACCCGTTCGCTCCGCAGATCCCGCCCCCTTTCCAAGTTTGTTTTATGGTAGCCTGTCATAAAACCTCATAATCAAGTAACATCAAATATTAAAATCTCTCACCCTCTAAATTGCTGATGTTCTTAGCAATTTGTGGTTATTTGTTATAATCAAGTACAATTGTGAGTATGCCAGTGAATGAATAACAGGCACAGACTCTCATTTGGCTCCATCTTATTTTGACTTGATTAACTTGAGCTCAGAGCAGTGGCAAAATCTACATTTTCTACAGAAGCTTCATTCAGATCCAATCGTGTTAGCATGACCTAAAAATAACAGCACTGTCTAAATGTGACTGTTCAGCACAAAGGTTTTCATTATTATTATGAGTATAAAGATAATAACAGTAACTGAACTGTATGAACAAACATTTGTGTCATGCAAAGGATCTGAAGTGTCAGTCTCGCGTGACACCATGGGCGTCACTAGGCCCTTTTTAGAGGGGCTTCTGCCCAGCCCCCCTTAAAAAAATATGTGATTAACCTTTGAAACATATAAACTGGTGGGAGGCTTCGGCTTTGCCCGGTTTTTTAGTCTGCGTGTTCTTCCATCCGCAGTGGCGCTGAAAGAACGCACGTCAGAAGCAGAGGTGTGTGCGTTCATCTGAGCCTCACTGGTCTGTCACCGCAATGTCAAAATATGTGAGAAAACCAATCAAATCAGAGTAGGCGGGCTTTATGTTCACAGACGCTGCTGAAGCTGAGGGTGAATTTTAGCAGCGCGACTCGACGTAGCTAAGTAGCTAAACCATAGACTGTAAAGAATAGCTAAACTAAACAGTTCATATTTGACAGCTGCTGCTTTATGTTAAACAAATGACAAAAATATTCAGGCAAATTAATAAAATTGTGTCTAATTTCGCCATTTTTAATTGAAAATAGGCCTATGTAATGTGATTCATAATGTAATTAACAAACAAGAAATATTAACAAAGCCGTTTTCTTCAGATTAGGCATAGCCTAGGATTAATAATGAATGTGTACATATTGTAAATTAATATAATTCCATTTGTAGCCTTCAGTAATTAAAAAAGCTCAGCATTTTTTTCAGCCTGTATTGGGCATAAGATTAGTGATGAATGTGTGCATATTGTGAATTAATTTAATAAACTTTGTTACCTGGCTTTCCTGGTAGCCTGGTAGTCTACGAAAATTATTCATGTAAATATCAGTTAACCATATGTTTGCTTTCTTCATTGGCGAAAATGGAAAAACTATATCAGTCATATCTGCCCACTGACATGGTTTTCAAGCTATTGTTATCAGATTTTTTTGGCCTTCAGAACATCTTAAATGTTCTCAAAATGAAATCAAAGTGTTCTCGTGGGAGCTCCTGAACCCCCCTAACTACCTCACATTTGGGATATCAGTGATTATAAACCTGCACTACATTCCTGGGGATGTACAATATGATCATGCAGAATAAGGCATTCATATTTGCTTTATAACTAATATGCATGCTAATAAGCTACTAGTTAACATTGAGAACTGGACCCTAAACTAAAGTGTTACCATTTGTTTCATACCCTCACTGGGGGCTGAGCCCCCCTAAAATGAAAATCCTAGAATCGCCCCTGCATGACAAAAAAATGAGTTATGACTCACTAATAAAAATCACATATTTTTTTTCTCTGTTTTTAGGGAAGCAACTTATGCAAAAAACAGCTCTCCAAGTAACTTGCTCATATTCATTTATTTATCATTTAATAATTACTTTGATTTGAAAATGTATTTCTGCAAGTCATTTGGTACCTCAGAATAATTTTGTGGTTTCTTAGTAATTGAGAATCCACAAATGTTGCCATGAAGTAAATGTTTTCCAATTACTTCAACTCATCAACATGATTTAACCAATTCCAACTTATTATTTTTAATATTTAACTAGACAAGATTAAAAAAAGAAGACTTGAAATAACTTGTACAGATATGAGCTTCCAGAAATGGTAGTTTTAACATATTTTAAGATATTATTTCCATATGAAATTCTAAACACACGTAAACTTCCCCAGAGACCCTACAGATGTTATATTGACTATCCTGTCCGTGTGATTTTCTCCCCGCTGAGGTGAATGTCAGTAATAGGATCTATATGTCAGCTGTTATTGAAACTATAATTCAATTTTCATTCACGCAGAGCTGTTAAAACAATAGCCTCCATGAAATCAAAAGGTTTGAAAGTTCAAATCGAAAGTTTTTTGGCATTTAGTATAAATATCTATAAGCTAGTGTTGCTCCAAAACAATGCCAAAATTCACATTTAGAAGACATAAGCGTTCACAACTTACAGTCTCTCACTTCAGCCAATAGGGATCAATGATCTTTATGACATCACTCTGCACTTCAGCTTCTCATCAGATTTTCTGCAGTATACAGGGGATAGGGAACGATTAGACAGTGCACTATATAGGGGATAGGGAACGAGCAGATAGTGCACTATATAGGGGATAGGGAACGATTAGACAGTGCACTATACAGGGGATAGGGAACGATTCAGACAGTGCACTGTATTCAGACAGTGCACTGTATAGGGGATAGGGAACGATCAGACAGTGCACTGTATAGGGGCATAGGGATACGATCAGACAGTGCACTGTATAGGGATAGGGGAACGATCAGACAGTGCACAGGGGATAGGAACGCACAGACAGTGCACTATAGGGGATAGGGAAAATCGATCAGACAGTGCACTGTATAGGGGATAGGAACGATCAGACAGTGCACTATATAGGGGATGAGAGCAGACCGTGCATCAGACAGTGCACTGTACAGGGGATAGGGAACGATCAGACAGTGCACTGTACAGGGGATAGGGAACGATCAGACAGTGCACTATATAGGGGATAGGGAACGATCAGACAGTGCACTATATAGGGGATAGGGAGGATCAGACGAGCAGACAGTGGCACTATATAGGGGATAGGGAAGCGAGCAGACAGTGCACTATATAGGGGATAGAACGATATATAGGGATAGGGAACGATCAGACAGCGCTATATAGGGGATAGGGAACGATCAGACAGCTGCATAGGGGATAGGAACGATCAGACAGTGCACAAACTCTATATGGGGATAGGGAGAGCGATCAGACAGTGCACTATATAGGGGATAGGGAAACGATCAGACGTGCACTGTATCATAGACAGCAGACTGCACTATATAGGGATATCAGACAGTGCACTGTATAGGGGATAGGAACGATCAGACAGTGCACTATATAGGGATATGAGAGCGATCAGACAGTGCACTATATAGGGGATAGGGAGCGATCAGACAGCGCACTATATAGGGGATGGGAACGATCAGACAGTGCACTATATAGGGGATAGAGGAACGATCAGACAGCGCACTATATAGGGAATCAGACAGTGCAAGGGGATAGATCAGACAGCGCACTATCAGACAGTGCACTATATAGGGGATAGAGAACGATCAGACAGATCAGACAGCGCTCTATATAGGGGGATCAGATGAGCGATCAGACAGCGCTCTATATAGGGATAGAGGAACGATCAGACAGTGCACTATATAGGGATGAGGAACGAGCAGACAGTGCAGGGGATAGATCAGAGCAGACAGCGCACTATAGGGATAGGAATAGGGTGCATGATTCAGACATATAGGGGATAGTGCACTATATAGGGGATAGGGGATAGGGGAAGGAACGATCAGACAGCGCTCTATATAGATAGGAACGATCAGACAGCGCTCTATAGGGAACGAGCAGACAGACGCGCTCTATATAGGGATCAGACAACTATATAGGGATCATCAGACAGCGCTCTATATAGGGGATAGGCGAACGCATCAGACAGCGCTCACTATATAGGGGATAGGAAACGAACGAGACCGTCAGACGAGCAGACCGTGCAGTGCACTATATAGGGATAGGGAAACGATCAGACAGCGCTCTATAGGGGATAGAGAACAATCAGACAGCGCCTATATATAGGGGATAGGGAACGATCAGACAGCGCTCTATAGGGGATAGGGAGCGATCAGACAGCGCTCTATATAGGGGATAGGAATCAGACAGCGCACTATCAGGGACGGAACCATTCAGCATGACCGTCAGCACGCTCTATATAGGAGATAGGGAACGAGCAGACAGCGCTCTATATAGGGGATAGGGAACAGACAGTGCACTATATAGGGCGCTCTATAGGGATAGGGAGCGATCAGACAGTGCACTATATAGGGGATAGGGAACGATCAGACAGCGCTCTATATAGGGGATAGGGAACGATCAGACAGCGCAGACTACTATAGGGGATAGGAGAAGCGATCAGACAGCAGACACTATATATATAGGAATAGGAATGATTCAGACTATATAGGGATAGGACTATATAGGGGATAGGGAACGATCAGACAGCGCTCTATATAGGAGATAGGAACAGCGAACTATATAGGGACAGCAGCAGTGCACTATATAGGGATAGGAGATCAGACAGCGCTCTATATAGGAGATAGGGAACGAGCAGACAGCGCTCTATATAGGAGATAGGGAACGAGCAGACAGTGCTCTATATAGGGGATAGGGAACGAGCAGACAGTGCACTATATAGGGGATAGGGAACGAGCAGACAGTGCTCTATATAGCAGACAGTGCACTATATAGGGGATAGGGAACGAGCAGACCGTGCACTATATAGGGGATAGGGAACGATTATTGGCTGCTTTTAAAAAGGGGAGGAGCTGTTCGATATACCCTGCCCTGTCGTCCTGTTTCAGGAATGCTGTGCATTTCAAGACTCTTAAGTGGGACTTTAAGCAAAATTCAGACTATTAAAAATCTGCACATAAAACATTTGAGGGGGGGGTCCAGCCCTTAACAAGAAGTGTCATACTGTGAAAACCTGAAATTCAAGCCTGCTGGCACTTTGTTCAGCATCATATCTCACTGTATCAAATCTCTCCTACCGGAGCTATAAATTGGCCTAGTTAATTGCAACTTGTGACGAATGTTTTGTGCCGCACTCATGACACACAAAAACATTTCTGTCAACCTTCCTGCACTCACATCTGAAGTATTTGACAAACTAGCCCTCCTGCGATAATCAGCTTTGCCCGCTCGGATGACGTGCCTTTATATTTATATAGTATAGCTATACATCAAACTCCTAAGATGAAGAGAGCAGCTCATGGAGAATTAAAACCTGAGGGCCACAGTCTCTTTCATTGCTCAGCAGAGCGGCCCCATATAAACCAGCCTTCATCAGACATCCACTCCAATTAAAAAACACATTAATTACTCATCCTCCATCATTTGTGCTGTCAGCGTCCCAGTCTAAGCCTCGGCAAATGACTTGTCTCAAACAATTAAGTCAATAAAAATGATCTTAATTTAATTAAGAGAAGTGGCGTCTCGTGTGTCGGCAGGTTTATTATAATTAAGGAGCTTGTTGGGTGGAGGTTACTGATGTCTGTCCTTTTAGAGCGCCTGAACCTGGATGGCGAGCCAAAGCGGGTCAGTTGTCATTTAGACAGATTTGGGAAGAATGGCAGGCTGGCATCTACGTGTGCCAACTCTGTGGCAGTGGGGTAAAACTGGACAGCCGGTAGCAGTAATGGAACATATTCCTATGCATATCAGCACCTCAGCACCATCTGTCTCGCTCCATCACATTTTGGGCTTCCTGGCACCTTTAACAGAACAGACCTTTGATGGGTCGTTAAAAGACTGTGTGTACAAAACATTTTGTGAATGTGACGATATCTTAATTCACCGTATATGACATCGCTTGATGAGTCAAGTGTGATTTTTTCCCCCTAGATTCAGATTGAAACGGGACGTCCCATTTTTGAATAGCCAATAGTCTTTAGTTTACATCAACAATTTTTTTTTTTTAAACTTTCTATTGAGAGGCAGGTGGTATTAGTGAGTGACGCTGTCATTCTAGAAAACCTCTGAGAGCAAGAGAGAAAGTGACAATGACGACAATTAAAATTCCACAAAACTATAAAGCACATTGATAATAATAAATATTTTTTGAGCAGCAAATCATTATATTAGTATGATTTCTGAAGGAAAATTCATCTTTGATCACAGGAATAAATTACATTTTACAATATATTCACATAGAAAACAGCTGTTTTAAATTGCAATAATATTTCACAATATTACTGTTTTACTGTATTTTTTTGATCAAATAAATGCAATCTTAGTGACCAAAAGAAACATTAAAAATCATAGACCCCAAACTTTTGAGCAGTACTGTAAATTTCAAAATATAAAAATTTAAATAACTACACTCTAAAAAATGCTGGGTTAAAAACAACCCAAGTCGGGTTGAAAATGGACTAACCCAGCGGTTGGGTTGTTTTAAGCAAACATTTAACCCAACCGCTGTGTTAGTCCATTCTTTCGCGTCTTCTTGCACTTGGACGGACAAATACACACAAAATTATGTCAAAATATCCTTGTAAACACAGTCGTTTATATCTTAAATGAACGTAAACAGTTGAGAAAGAAAATGCATGTGTAACAGTATATTGGACCAATGCAGTCGTTCTTAAAGTGACAGCAGCCTAATATTCCTGTCATTACTGTTAATCAAAGAACAAAAGACAAAAAAATCACTCACTGATCTTGACTGGATAACTTTTGTAACTTTAAAGAATAATCTACATTATTTTGTTTATAAAAAGTGTTATTTTACATTATATTTTTATTTTTATTATACTATAAAAATAGTAATAATAAAAGTTTTTGCAATTGTCAATTTGTATGGTTGACTTTTGATAATGTTTGACATTTATATTAGTCTAGTTTATTAGTTAGTTGTTCTTTAGGCTGCTGATATATTTTTTTTTTCATGGCCTTCAACAGAATGTTTTGCAAAAAGACCAAATGTTTAATATCTAAACGTTTGACTTACCATATTGGAATCGAAACTGGGAATCGATAAGAATCAGAATCAGAATCAATAAGCAGATTCAGAATTGGAATCCCTAAAATTCAAACATGCATTGCATTCGTTCGCCAGAGATAAGTTGAGTTGCAGAAGAGTTACTGAGCAAGCCGACACGCAAACTGAATGCAAAAGAGAATGCATGTGATGTATTGTAATGTAATCAAATCAGAAACAACAGTACAGAAAATGATTGAGGTATACATGTTGAAAATAACAATTGCAATGCTCCATGTTTGTGTGTCTGTTTTTCAAATAGGCTTAGTTTTGCTTTAAATCCATATGGAGGAGCGATTGGTTTAATTTCTACTTCCTACTTTTTTTTTTTTTATTTCATGACCAAATTGTCAAACATAATGAACAAATGAAGCTAATAAAAATTATCAAAAGGAAGCTGTGATTGCACGTCAAGGACAAGGATTTTACTTTTTATGCTTTAAGACAACATTGCATCTTTAGAATGTCACTTCCACATATGATGTTTCAGTTAATCGATACAATGATAGATCGTTTAATGCGGCTATAAAGTTGTTACAGTGACCGCAGAGACTCAAAATCCATGAAGTGCTTTTATAAAGCTTTTTATCTTGTTGAACAGTTGACTGTATAACATGTTTGATGGCTCTCAGCTTGTTCTCAAGTTGCCAATTGACCTTGCCGTATAAAACGGTGGGAAGACACTTGATTGTTTGCAATCGTTTTCTCTTCACAGTTAGCTTTATGCAACCGACTGATGCTGCAAGGTCACTTCCATACATTTAAACACCCTGCAGTGCAGGCAAAGGCGAACCAACACTGAGTGGGGCCCCAGGCAAAATTAATCAATGAGGCCCCATTAAAAAAAATAATTCTGTTAATATATCTTCGTTATCTAATTTTTAGGGCTGTCAAAATGAACACGTTAATAATGCATTAACGCAAATTCATTTTAACGGCACAAATTTTATTAACACGCGATTAACGCAGCTCACATTTTCTGTCTGAGCCGTGGCCTAGCCCGTAGTTGGAGAAATCAAGAATTAGAGAAAGAAAAGGGCTAACATTAACATTACTATTCTGAAACAAGTGACGTTATATAGCCTTATATAGTTATATAGCCCATTTTTTTCTATTTAACTTTTATTAGACTTTTAACAGCATATGACGCACCTTTAGAGAGAAATACACTTTTCATACGGATTACATAACCAGAGAATATTTGTTCTCAATTTGAATTTGTTCGTTTAAAAGTAGACATTTCAAGCTTTCTATAGGGTAGATATACACTCACCTAAAGGATTATTAGGAACACCATACTAATACTGTGTTTGACCCCCTTTCGCCTTCAGAACTGCCTTAATTCTACGTGGCATTGATTCAACAAGGTGCTGAAAGCATTCTTTAGAAATGTTGGCCCATATTGATAGGATAGCATCTTGCAGTTGATGGAGATTTGTGGGATGCACATCCAGGGCACGAAGCTCCCATTCCACCACATCCCAAAGATGCTCTATTGGGTTGAGATCTGGTGACTGTGGGGGCCATTTTAGTACAGTGAACTCATTGTCATGTTCAAGAAACCAATTTGAAATGATTCGAGCTTTGTGACATGGTGCATTATCCTGCTGGAAGTAGCCATCAGAGAATGGGTACATGGTGGTCATAAAGGGATGGACATGGTCAGAAACAATGCTCAGGTAGGCCGTGGCATTTAAACGGTGCCCAATTGGCACTAAGGGCGGCGCCTGAATAATCGGCTGCGGCCTGGAGGCTTGCTCCAAACTTCATTTCGTTATACTGTACTTGTACATGTGTAATGACGAATAAACTTCAACTTCAACTTCAACTAAGGGGCCTAAAGTGTGCCAAGAAAACATCCCCCACACCATTACACCACCACCACCAGCCTCCACAGTGGTAACAAGGCATGATGGATCCATGTTCTCATTCTGTTTACGCCGACATTCTGACTCTACCATCTGAATGTCTCAACAGAAATCGAGACTCATCAGACCAGGCAACATTTTTCCAGTCTTCAACTGTCCAATTTTGGCGAGCTTGTGCAAATTGTAGCCTCTTTTTCCTATTTGTAGTGGAGATGAGTGGTACCCGGTGGGGTCTTCTGTTGTTGTAGCCCATCCGCCTCAAGGTTGTGCGTGTTGTGGCTTCACAAATGCTTTGCTGCATACCTCAGTTGTAACGAGTGGTTATTTCAGTCAAAGTTGCTCTTCTATCAGCTTGAATCAGTCGGCCCATTCTCCTCTGACCTCTAGCATCAACAAGGCATTTTCGCCCACAGGACTGCCGCATACTGGATGTTTTTCCTTTTCACACCATTCTTTGTAAACCCTAGAAATGGTTGTGTGTGAAAATCCCAGTAACTGAGCAGATTGTGAAATACTCAGACCGGCCCGTCTGGCACCAACAACCATGCCACGCTCAAAATTGCTTAAATCACCTTTCTTTCCCATTCTGACATTCAGTTTGGAGTTCAGGAGATTGTCTTGACCAGGACCACACCCCTAAATGCATTGAAGCAACTGCCATGTGATTGGTTGATTAGATAATTGCATTAATGAGAAATTGAACAGGTGTTCCTAATAATCCTTTAGGTGAGTGTATTTCTCATATATGTGAGGCAAGTAGCCTGATACACACTTAGTTTCGGTTCATTTATGAAATGCGCTTCAGACTATAGGACGAAAGAAAGTGCGCGTCCTGTTTGTTTCCGTTATTTTACAAAAGTACAACTATCTGATGTTATTATGAGTTTACACAAATACAAATAAATGATGCATTACTCTTATCTGTATGACTGTAACGAGGACTCAGATTGGGATACATGTGCAGTTTATTAAAATATCACAAACTCACAGTACAAGCAGGCGTGGGCTGGTAAACCAGGGTGAACAGCAACATCAGAGGCAGTGCATAAATCGTGGTCATAACAGGCAATGGGTCAGGGCAGGCAACAAACAAATGAGAATCAGAGTCCAGGCAAACAAAGATCAAGGGCAGGCAGAACAGGGTCACAAACGATAGTCCAAGGCAGAGTTAAACACAGGCAGGATAATTACAGGGAATAACACTCAGAAATGCAGCTGGGGCAAACAAGACTTTGCAATTAAGTGAGAGAGCAGAGTTAATATAGGCATGGTGAGTTCGACCTCTGGTGGCCGACGGTGGAATCTTCACTGGTGTTTGTGACGGACCATAAATTATGGAGTATTTTAAGTAGTTTTCACTGTCAGGAAAAAATGCCAGTGATTGTACCGGCGCCTTGATGTCATGTAAGCAAACTATACTTCAGCTTCCACACTCCACACAAACTCTTGGATATGTGCCTATTAATAGCACATATTTATTTAGGTTAACAGACGGATAAGTTCTCTTCATGCTTAAATCAAATCATGCATTTTCTACAGTTTGAAGAAGGCGAGGCGAGGTGGCGAAAGCATTACCAGCATAATGAGAGAGGGGGACCCACTAAGGGGGATGCAGAGATGTCGCTGCATGTTTATATTAACATTTCTGATTGTTTAAATGATCACTCATTTATTTTGACCCACTCAAAATGCGGGGCCCCAGGCAAGTGCCTGCCTTGCCTGGGCTATGGTGCTATTGTTATCCCTCTGAGTGCAGGTGACCATTCATGTTGCTATAATGCAACTTAACAATTCATATAATACCAGAAAAGTGAGGATTACTTTAGAAATGCATTCAAAAATAAATATTACAATTAATCAGTAAAATAACGCAATAAGAACATTTTGGATTACTACAAGAACACCTGAAAGGCAAACTATTTAAATTCCAATTTACTATACATCCTTAAATACAAATTTGAGTCTCAAGTATGCATCCTGTTTGCCAATTCAAATGTAATAATTTATTTTGTTATACATCAAAAATCATGCTAGTCTCCATAAACTGCATTGTTGTATTGTTTTATATTATGTCTTGTAGGTGCACTTATAATGTTAGTATGATTTTTACATCAAAGATTGTCATAAATTAGAAAAAAAAGGCATTTTTCCTAGCCTGATTTTAGCCTCTGATTTGAATGCTCTGTTTGAAGGGGCGTGTCTACTGTGGGACCTCAGTGTAAACGCCCACTGTTGTGATTGGCTGCTGTGAGACTTCAGTGTAAGCGCCCACTGCTGTGATTGGCTGCCGTGATACTTCAGTATAAATGCCCACTGCTGTGATTGGCTGCTGTGAGACTTCAGTGTAAGCGCCCACTGCTGTGATTGGCTGCTGTGAGACTTCAGTGTAAGTGCCCACTGCTGTGAGACTTCAGTGTAAGCGCCCACTGCTGTGATTGGCTGCTGTGAGACTTCAGTGTAAACGCCCACTGCTGTGATTGGCTGCTGTGAGACTTCAGTGTAAACGCCCATTGCTGTGAGACTTCAGTGTAAGTGCCCACTGCTGTGATTGGCTGCTGTGAGACTTCAGTGTAAACGCCCACTGCTGTGATTGGCTGCTGTGAGACTTCAGTGTAAACGCCCACTGCTGTGAGACTTCAGTGTAAGCGCCCACTGCTGTGATTGGCTGCTGTGAGACTTCAGTGTAAACGCCCACTGCTGTGATTGGCTGCTGTGAGACTGCTGTGATTGGCCACTGCTGTGAGACTTCAGTGTAAACGCCCACTGCTGTGATTGGCTGCTGTGAGACTTCAGTGTAAGTGCCCACTGCTGTGAGACTTCAGTGTAGACTTCAGTGCCCACTGCTGTGATTGGCTGCTGTGAGACTTCAGTGTAAGTGCCCACTGCCGTGATTGGCTACTGTGAGACTTCAGTGTAAGTGCCCACTGCTGTGAGACTTCAGTGTAAACGCCCACTGCTGTGATTGGCTGCTGTGAGACATCAGTGTAAGTGCCCACTGCTGTGAGACTTCAGTGTAAGTGCCCACTGCTGTGATTGGCTGCTGTGAGACTTCAGTGTAAACAACCACTGCTGTGATTGGCTGCTGTGAGACATCAGTGTAAGTGCCCACTGCTGTGAGACTTCAGTGTAAGTACCCACTGCTGTGATTGGCTGCTGTGAGACTTCAGTGTAAACGCCCAGTGCTGTGATTGGATGCTGTGAGACTTCAGTGTAAGCGCCCACTGCTGTGAGACTTCAGTGTAAGTGCCCACTACTGTGATTGGCTGCTGTGAGACTTCAGTGTAAGTGCCCTCTGTTGTGATTGGCTGCTGTGAGACTTCAGTGTAAGCGCCCTCTGCTGTGATTGGCTGCTGTGAGACTTCAGTGTAAGCGCCCTCTGCTGTGATTGGCTGCTGTGAGACTTCAGTGTAAACGCCCACTGCTGTGAGACTTCAGTGTAAGCGCCCTCTGCTGTGATTGGCTGCTGTGAGACGTCAGTGTTAGTACCCACTACTGTGATTGGCTGCTGTGAGACTTCAGTGTAAACGCCCACTGCTGTGATTGGCTGTTGTGAGGCTTCAGTGTAAGTGCCCATGCTGTGATTGGCTGCTGTGAGACTTCAGTGTAAGCGTCCACTGCTGTGATTGGCTGGTGTGAGGCTTCAGTGTAAGTGCCCACTGCTGTGAGACTTCAGTGTAAGTGTCCACTAATGTGATTGGCTGCTGTGAGACTTCAGTTTAAGCACCCTCTGCTGTGATTGGCTGCTGTAAATGCCCACTGCTGTGATTGGCTGCTGTGAGACTTCAGTGTAAACTTCCACAGCTGTGATTGGCTGACATGTTTGCATATGAAGTTGCTAAGTATTACACGTGGAACTCTCTCGAAACATTTTAGCACGTTTTTACTATTACAGCTCTCAAGGTTAACTAATCGTGAAAAGTGATGATTATAGAATTCTATTCAGATCTATGGCATTCTATTCAGATCTACTTCTGTGGCATGAAAGGTTGCAGTGATGAGCGTTGTAGCCGATCACAGACATGTTGAGCTCATGAATGCTGTGATCTCGTCATTGCAACTCTATAACGAATGCTTTCATCATAACTAACAGTGCAAACACAATGTAAATAAGAGATTTGTTGATTATAACGGGAGTTTTGCTGCGAGTCCAGAACTCAGTCACTGATAAACTCACTCTGTTTGATTGACAGCTCCAGTGATTGTAAAGGGAGCGTTCTTTGATCACTTTCTATATATATTTTAAATCACAGATTATTTTCATCTACTAAGAGAAACAATGTGAAGTTGAGCGTTTAGTCACTGGTTTGATTTACTGACATTTAGACAAAGAACATCTGACTGTGCATGAATCATTACATATCAGAAATCACTGATCTCAGATCAGGCATTAGAATTAACACGGTTACTTACATGTTGTGGCATTACTGTCGAGTCCATATCGTAAAAGTCTGTAAATGCTGAAATTGCGACTGATTTCCCAAAGAATCCACAGTGAAATCTAGCGAATACAAATAAATAATGCTCAACTGAGACATTCTCATTGTTGAACATAAACATGCACATTCCTAGCATTAGGATCCTTTGGACAGTAATGCTATTTTTAGTCTGTTCATCTCTCACTAACACTCCAGTGGGCGGGGCCAAAGCTGTGATGATGAAGTGGGCGTTGATCTTCTTCTGCAGAGGCGGTCCATCTATTACAGGCTCATTCCACAACGAGTGGTTACAATATAAGCTGTTTTTGGACTAACAAAGAAGATTTCAGCTCTGAAACTTACAGGACATTCCTATAGCATGATGACCTCTTATGTCAAAAGCTGATAATTATTTCTCTAATCTAATCTATTGTTTACAGATACACTGTAATGTCTTTTAAATGTAACTGTAAAGAGTATCTTTTTTGTATATTCTACACATCCTGTATCCCAAGTCTCCCAAAACCTACATTTGAAGCTTTCCTTGACCATTGGAGGTCTGGCAACCAAAAATGAAGTGCTAATAAGGAGAATGATCTATCGAACGATCCTCCTCCAGGCTCATGTATTATAAATGCTAATGTCTCCCTAAAGCACAGTCTCCCTTTGGTATTAATTGCTGTATGAATGCGAAGAGGCAAAGAGAGAAACAGAGTGAAAAATGTCAGAAAGTTGTAGCTGGATTTGCCATCTGTTCCCAAGGTCAATTGTCACCAAGCAAACACATCCGTCATGCCCCAAACCCGGTAAACAAGCACAAATTACACCACTGTTTCCCACATTGTTATTGCACATTCAAAAGCCTCCCACTGTTTTTGAACACTTGCAGTGCAGTCGCTGCGGGCTGCAGTCGCATCTACGGTTGGGGATGATGCTGAAAAAATCATAACAAGTGGTTGTAAAATTATACGGTTTAACAATGCTGTACACATTCAGACTCCAGCATTATCACTCACATATTTTTAGATGCTCTGTTCGTGTTGCTAATGGAACCCTTGCTTTATTTGTGCATTTAAATTGTTTTTCACTGTTGTTGGCACACATGGGCACAATGTATTTTATTGTTAAACTCAAACGAAAGTTTATTTCTAGCTCCCCCGATGGGCACTTAGCATCAGCGAGATGTTTATGGTGAATATTTTTACTCTGAAATAATGATCACCTTGACAACATAATGCTATTTGCATAATTACAGTACAAGTACTACTGATTCAGATTATAGCAACTGCGTATTGTGCAATGAAGTGCTTTTCCCTTGTGTTTCAAATATCTTAATATGCAAAGGGTGATTTTGTTAGCATCAACGATTGTTTAATCTAAAGCCCTTTTCGGACGGTTGTTTCTCGTGGGGTCATAAGGTATTTTCATCATTGACAGGGGCTAGTCTGTGATTTTATTGCCATCTGAATCCAGAATGTCCGTGTTTTTCTCCCACCACCCGCATAAAAACCCCAGCTGAATTACCTACTGTTTTTAGACAAACACCATGGAAGTGTGTTAATTTAATTGCCGTCTGAATCCACATCTCTGAGTTTTCAAAAAGAGATTGCTTCAAAATTCACTGTTTATATCCTTTTTGACCCCTGCAGAGCACCGTACGGTTGCGCTTCGCTGTAATTTGGATGCATTTTAAAGATCTAGACTACACTTTTATTACTTAAATGGTGGAAAGTATTTACAAGAATAATCTTTTATTACTGCTCAAAAGAGAAAGAGAAGAAAAACACGTAAACTTTTGAAATGGGCCGTTATTACAGCAGTAATTAACGTTATATATGTTAAATTACCTCATGTAAATAAGAGGCTGTATTATTTCCACATTTTAAAAATTACATCCTATCGTCCTATTTTTTAAACAGGAGATTTAAATAATTAATTATTATTTATTTCATTATTATTTTTTTAATAATTTCCTATTATTAAATTAAATATGAATTTATTCTTATTATTCCAAGCCGACATTTTATTTACAGCAGACAATCATTCGACTGACCACATGAGCAGTGCGTTCCCAGGGCCATATGATCACAAAACTCGCTCCTCCACCGCGTGAATAAATCGGCATGAGAATGCATGAGTTTAATCACTGAGGTGGCATGCAGATTTATTTTTACAGACATCCACATAAGAAACAATAGGGCTTAAGTGTTCTTGTCATTTCAAGACTGAACTACTGAAATCTAGCCTTCTAAGGGTACACTTACATGACAACGATGTACTAAAAACTGACTTTTTTTTTTTTTTGCATACAGACAACACCACTGTCAAAACTATGAAATAAAAAGACTGTCAAAAATAACAATGCAAACAAATCACAAGGCGTTGGCGTTGCCTCAAGTCGGACAAAATTTCTAAGCGGGATGCACTGCTTCAAGTCAGCCGCCGATGGGTCTGCGCATGGGACCGTCCGAATAGGGCTTAAGTGTTCTTGTCATTTCAAGACTGGACTACTGAAATCTAGCCTCTAAGTACAGTGCATCGCTGCATGAAGTCGAACAATCCTGATAGCACAGAGCAGATCATGTGATCGAATCGGCCCAGAGTCATGATAGCACAGAGCGGATCATGTGATCGAATCGGTCCAGAGTCATGATAGCACAGAGCGGATCATGTGATCGAATCGGTCCAGAGTCATGATAGCACAGAGCGGATCATGTGATCGAATCGCCCAGAGTCATGATAGCACAGAGCGGATCATGTGATCGAATCGGCCCAGAGTCATGATAGCACAGAGCGGATCATGTGATCGAATCGGTCCAGAGTCATGATAGCACAGAGCGGATCATGTGATCGAATCGGTCCAGAGTCATGATAGCACAGAGCGGATCATGTGATCGATCGGCCCAGAGTCATGATAGCACAGAGCGGATCATGTGATCGAATCGGTCCAGAGTCATGATAGCACAGAGCGGATCATGTGATCGAATCGGTCCAGAGTCATGATAGCACAGAGCGGATCATGTGATCGAATCGGCCCAGAGTCATGATAGCACAGAGCGGATCATGTGATCGAATCGGCCCAGAGTCATGATAGCACAGAGCGGATCATGTGATCGAATCGGTCCAGAGTCATGATAGCACAGAGCGGATCATGTGATCGAATCGGCCCAGAGTCATGATAGCACAGAGCGGATCATGTGATCGAATCGGCCCAGAGTCATGATAGCACAGAGTGGATTAGAGATTAGGAGGAAACTGCAGCTTTACCGAGCTCAAGATGTGATGTAAACTAAACGCTATTGGCTGTTTTAAAAAAGAAGGAGAGGAGCTGTTTCAGTGGAAATTACGTCAACACATTGAATAATGCTGCGTATTTCAAGGCACTTCAGTGGGGCATTAAGAATTCTAATAATTCTGATTTCTGATCCAAGTAAAGCAGCACAATCTGTAATACCAGCTCCTTCTCCAGTTTAACCCTGACTCAAGAACGCTCCGTGTTCATTTCCCAAATGAGTTGAACTTCCCTCAGGCGTCTGATATGGAATATAAACTCCTGTTTTACAAGCTCAACATCCACCCACGTGTACAAAACAACATATTTAATCTTCAGCCCAATGCTCTTTTGTGTCAGGGATGGTGAAATGTTACAGAGACCCTTTGCACCATTTAAGCATCATGGCCCAGGGCGATTCATGCCCCTCTTGTGGTTTAAATGTTTTCCCTTTTTTTTTGGCATTCAGCATTATTGAAGTATGGCGACCCTTTCTCTAAAGGAAAATGCACAAAAGATTGAATGAAATGATAAGTAAAGCCAGTTTACGCATATGCAGACAACAGCAGCATGCATCCCAGACCTAGCACATCCCTTAAAAAAAAGAAAAAAATGATCAGGGGTACCCTCCTAGGAAACCTCTTTTCAACCTTTCCTTCTTTTCTCTCTCTCTGTTCTTGAATGGTGTGAAGTGATTTTCGGATCTCCACTATAGATCACCCTATAGATCACAGTCAGAAATGGCATATTTAATTTAGCGTGAATGGAAACAAGGCAGTGCGGTTGGGTTTGTACATATTCAGTTTCACTAGAAATTTGTGTTAACATAATGTATTACTGACCTTTACAAAAACTACATGTCAGGAGTAACTAACTAAATAATTGTGATGCTGCTAACTACATATTTCAGTAGTGTGATGGTAATCTGCTTTTTTAAATATAGAATTTTCATCATTGTTTCAGACTGTCCTCCAAAAAAAACAAAACAAACGACTCTATAGGTCGTTTTTCAAGCACCTTATTACGACCTTTATTTACGTTTTAAAGTCATGCGCCCTCTAGCTGGTGTAAAAATAATGACAGTGTCGTGTAACGTCTGTCGACTGTCGTTACCAATCAAAATGTTACAAACCAATTAATTTACATTTATGCGTTTGGCAGATGCTTTTATCCAAAGCGACTTACATTGCGTTCAAGGTACACATTTTTTACATTTTGTCAGTTCTTGCTAGAGCCATGCTCTTTGAGCTACAGGAAAGCGTTTAAATGCAATGTGTGGACTTTTTACCACAATTTGTCATATTTACATTTAACAAAAATCTTTTTTTATTAACAATTACACCCACCCCACCCAGGGATTTATAGTGCATATACACTTTATGAGCATATGTGTTCCCTGGGATCAAACCCACGATTGTATGATCACATGATTACATGATGTTGTATTTTGCAATGCTCTATCAATTGAGCTACGCAAAACCCGAAATATGATGCAAATAAAAGGAAACAAAGCATTAAGATGAAAGTGTCCTGTTGTTGATAGGGGCGCAACTTTAGTAAACGCTCCTATGGGTCGTATTTCAGGGAAGTGACAAACAACCTATATAGGCGTATTGGTTGGAGGACATGTTGCATTGTTTAGGTTGTCATTGGGGATTGTAATTAAATAGTTAAAAATGCTTCTCTATACATATTGACTTTTATGATTTTAAATCATCACTGTCTGTGGAAAGATAAAAAGAGACTTTGACAGAAGTCCCAACAGTGGTCTTTTTGCATGTCTCTTGGTTTTTTGAAGCTCTCAACTGGATCATTCCAGGTCAAATCAACCAAATGAATCCACTATTGGAGGAATCACTGTTTTGTAGAAGAGGGTCAAAACGACAATTTTCACCATTTGGAGCCTAGTTACAGGGGGTTAAAAATGACTTTAGAAAGACAGCAGCATCATCATATTATTCTCACACAGAGATTGGTAGATCTATTAGTAAAATATGTTGACTTTAGCAATCTTTGTTGCATTATATGCCAAAGGTGACAGTTCGGAAATGGGGAAAAGGCACTTATTGTGTTTTTGGTATCTTCATTTGTAAGGCCCAATCCCAGAGATATATGGATCCCAATGTGGCTCCATGAGTAAACTGTTAAAACCAAATGTGGGTCACTCTGCTGACAGCTGAACACAATTGCATAAAACATACCTGTCTGAGTGCAAGTTAGGTTTTTTTGTAACTGACTGATTAAAAATGCTTCAATAGTTTACTTAAATCATCACATAGCTGTGTTCTCATTTTGTGGCATTTTACATAATGTTTTTCTTTTAGTGTTTGATCATCCTGTCACCCTTGTTGAGATCCTCATTGTTTCGTATCATATAAATACTGCTATTTTAAATCTTAATTTAAATCTAATCTTAAATCTCTCCAATTTACAGGGGTATAAAAATGTCTTTAGAAAGACAGCAGCATCATCATATTATTCTCACACAGAGATTGGCAGGTCTGTTAGTGAAATCTGTTGACTTTAGCAATCTTTGTTGCATTATATGCCAACGGTGACCATTCAAACATGGGGAAAAAGCACTTCTTGTGTGTTTTGCCCCAAGTTTGCATGCCTGTAAGTCAAGAAGTGTTAAAGATATCTTAATATCCTTTTAGATTCTAATTTTTAACCAACTTTTCTTTGGGTTTCTTAATTTTTAAGGCCCTATATGGTTCATTTCCAGAGATATGGAGATCTCAATGTGGCTCCGTGAGTAAATTGTGCACATATTCAGGGGCCAAAAACCAAATGTGGGTCAGTTTGCATAGAGCATTGCATTGATGATCATTTTTTTTTCTTTTAAAGAGGAATATCTGAAGAACAAATAATGTTGAAACTAGAAATATATCTCATTTTTTTCTACCAACACAACTGCATAAATCATACTTGTCTGAGTGCCATAAATGCTTTTTTCCCAAAGTTTGTGTGCCTGTAACTCTAAATTAACATAACACATTTAAATAAACATTAAAGATATTTCAATATCCTTCTAGATTCTCATTCTTAACTAACTTTTCTTTTGTAATCTTCATTTTCAGTTTCATTGATATGGCGATCCCAGTGCGACTCCATGTCCAATTTAAAAAAAAAAAAGTTAACTATTTTCAATGTTCGAACCAAATGTGGGAAATGTATCTTGTTTTTCTCTATCAAAAGAATTGCAATAAACATAACTCTAACTTGCATATCAAAAATCCACTGAAAAGGTCAAGTTGAGGCACATTAACTTGCTCTCGAAAGTGTATTTATAACAATCTATATTTGAATCAGTTTCCAGGGATATTTGGAAGAAGGGATTTTGTTCATGAAGCTTCTGAAGATACCAAGAGTTCAAATACACAGTATTGTAACTCCACGTTACCACATTGACATCCCAATATCTCTGGGAATGAACCATATTGGGTCTTTAAAATGAAGATACCAAAAGAAATGTTTGTTAAGAACCAGAATCTAAAAGGATATTAAGATATCTTTAATACTTCTTGAATTACAGGCATGCAAACTTGGGGCAAAACACACAAGAAGTGCTTTTTCCCCATGTTTGAACGGTCACCGTTGGCATATAATGCAACAAAGATTGCTAAAGTCAACAGATTTCACTAACAGACCTGCCAATCTCTGTGTGAGAATAATATGATGATGCTGCTGTCTTTCTAAAGTCATTTTTACACCCCTGTAATGTGGCTCCAGATCTCAGGTGAATATTGTCATTTTGACCCCACTCTACAAAACAGTGGATTACTCAGTAAAAATACATTCATGAGATTTCATATTTTGGATTTCTTCTTCATTTATATATTTCTTTCAGCAGAATTTTTTATTAATCAAAATCTAAATTGCTAGCCGGGGACCTGTGGTTGAGTTGACAGAATGATCCAGCATGTTTCTACACCAGAACATGAGCCGAGACCAACAGGTTATAGATGCTCCTGTGCTGGAGTTCAAGA